>JAKCPI010011246.1:0-17566 GCA_023213315.1 Euborellia annulipes
AAAAAAAAAATGGCCCATTGCATTTAGATGGACGAGTCGTCCCTAGACTATATTATCAAGAATGATTTTAAATCCTTAATAAAATATAGGGACGTGAAAAAATTTTTTTGAGAAACTTTTCTCTTTTCTGGGCGAATATCTCAAAAAGTTTTTAAGATATCGGAGCCAAATTTTTTTATATTAAACTAGAATAAATAAGGATTATTTTGAGCACGAATTCAAAAAAATTCCAGTGCCAAACAGAATGGCAGAGGCTCAAAGTTGAGATTTTGCCGATTTCGGAAGGTCAAAAGTTAGTCTCTTATTTTTCCTTTTTTTTTTTTCTTTTCTTTTTTTTTTTTTTTTCATTCTTTTCTTCAATTTTCAAATTTTTAGACAAAGCTACAGGTTTCCCTGCTGGACCGATTAGGATGAAATTTAAAATACAAATAGATACTATCAAAAACCCGATACCTTTGATATAAAATTTCATTTTGGATCAAAAGTGACTTTTTGAGAGGCATTCAAAATTTCAAATTTGTCCTATCTTTAACATGGCGAAAAGACAATTTTGACTATTTTGCTCCCTGATGACGTCATCTAGGAACATATATATTATTATTAGTAATTTTCATCCCTAATGGAACAAAAAATTTTTAGGATAGATCCATTCAGATAGAAATAGATTAACGTGATAAGGAGTGCTACCAACATAAAATAAATAAAAAACCTAAAATTTTATAAAATTTGGTGAAATCCTATGTTTATCGCTTCGAATGGATACCAAACGAAGTATTTACAATCTACCAACATAACAAAAATAAAAAACCTAAAATTTTATAAAATTTGGTGAAATTCTATGTTTATCGTTTCGAATGGATACCAAACGATGTATTTACATTCTACCAACATAACAAAAATAAAAAACCTAAAATTTTATAAAATTTGGTGAAATCCTATGTTTATCGTTTCGAATGGATACCAAACGATGTATTTACATTCTACCAACATAACAAAAATAAAAATCCTAAAATTTTATAAAATTTAGGGAAATCCTATGTTTATCGTTTTGAATGGATACCAAACGATGTATTTACATTCTACCAACATAACAAAAATAAAAATCCTAAAATTTTATAAAATTTAGGGAAATCCTATGTTTATCGTTTTGAATGGATACAAACGATGTATTTACATTCTACCAACATAACAAAAATAAAAAAACCTAAAATTTTATAAAATTTAGGGAAATCCTATGGTTATCGTTTTGAATGGATACCAAACGATGTATTTATTTTTTACTGTTTGGAATGCATATTAAAAGATCTATTCATGGGGTAACTTAATATTTAATAAACAAAAATTATTAAATAAAATTTAAATGTAATATTTCACAAAAAGAAGTGAAATCTCAGCCAAAAACATCGGAGATGCAAAAGGGGCGCCTCGCATTATTTTTGCCTAGCGTCGAGGTGAAATCAAAAAATGCGCCTCGCTTTTCTGATTTATATAAAAGCGAGGATATATGAAACAAATAAAATTCTGTAAGGGTTTTATTTAAGTGAAAATATTTCCTCGCTTTTATATAAATCAGAAAAGCGAGGCGCATTTTTTTGATTTCACCCGACGCTAGGCAAAAATAATGCGAGGCGCCCCCTTTTTGCATCTCCGATGTTTTTGGCTGAGATATTTTTTTCTGAAAATTAAATTTTTTTTATCCAAATCGTTTAATTAGACCATAAATGAAAAATATCTAGAGAATAAAAAATTTTTCCCAATTATAATTACTGAGATAATGAGTGATCACATATGAGATCACTGGGACAATCTGTATAGAAAAATAAGAAATGTGCCTAAATCAGGGGCGTATATAAGAGGGGGGGGCGAGGGGGCCCGGGCCTCCCCCCTCCCGAAATTTTCCAAATCTATATACATATATACGGGTATACAGTGAACAGAGGAATACAAGGGGGGCCAAGGAGGCCGCTCCCAAAAAAAAATTCGCCTTTTAAAAAAAAGGTAAAATGGATTTAAAGGAAGGGTGAAAAATTTTGCCGCTCAGCGGACAATTTAGTTTCGTAAAAAAAACATTTTAGCAGGACGGAAAAAATTTCGTGTCTCTTAAAAAAAAGTTAACATTTTACATGGCAGGGAAAAACCTGTTGGAAAAACTACGTAGTTCCGCAAAAAAGATTTTTTGAAGGGCAGAAAAAATTTTTATGTAAATTTGAAGGGCAGAAAAAATTTTTGCGTAAAATGAGGATTAACTAAATCTTAAAAATGAGTACAAAAAGAGAGAAACAACTGATAGTTAATTATAATAGTAAAACATTTTCTGTGTTGAGCCAAAGGACCTCAAGTTTTTCAAATATGTAGAAAGACTGAAGTGCAGTGTAGATGTGTGTCAATGCGTAGCGAGTCAGGCCGGTTCTGAGCTCGGCTGGTCAGATTGCGTCAGGTGCTTAAGAAAGAAAGAAGGGCCGAACCCAATATCCGGGCCAGAGTCCGTTGCTGATGACCACCACCCCGGAACATTGAGGTGACTGAGTCTACTGGATCAAGGATTCGTCCTGAACATGCACTTAACACATTCATAATCAAACCATAGGTGATTACCGTTGTTTGGCCGAGAATTGTTCAATGGATTTACTTTTAACTCGCTCGGCTCACTAGAACGAAATTGAGGATGCATTTTGTTAAGGATCAATGCATTTAGTTCAATTTAATTACTGACTCTTTCACTTTTTTTATAATCAGTTTATAATATAGAGTATATTCCTAAACAATTTGATTAAAATGAAAAAGTAAGAATTAATTTGAACAGTGGCATTAGAATTCCTTTCTAGATAGAAGAATATTTCTATGTATTTTGGAACAATTTTAATAATCAAGGGAGGAATTTTGTATGTTTTTGGATTCATATGATTTGAGCATGTTGTATACTAGCATGATTAAGGGCCAAGGACTGGCAGGAGTGCAAGAACAGTGTTTCGAATACAAAGTAAAATGCCCTTTCTAGCCCAGAGAGTTTCTGATTATTTTGCGATTGTTTCCTCAACTCACATTAATTCTCCCTGATCAAAACTCTTTATGAATTATATAATTTGAATTATAACTAAATATGGTAATAAAAAAAAAATTTAATTCGACTTTTTACATTCTCTTGTCTATATGTTAATATATATATAGAAAGTCAAAAAATGTCAAAAATTCGATGTCGAGATTTTGATGGATGTACAGTGAGGGACAATATTAAGTCTCACCTAGGCGTTTTCTACTTGTGATTATTTCATTGTTTTTATAAAAGAAAATGAAAATTTTCTAGGTTTGAACCATAAAAGTTTCCTCTAAAAAATATAAAATGTTTTTTTAAAACAATGAAATAATCACAAGTAGAAAACGCATGGGTGGGGCTTAATATTGTCCCTCACTGTACATGTTTAGAGATCCCCTGAGTCCGAAAAAGTGGTTTTCGCAACATGGTCTGTCTGTCTGTGAGCAAGAGTCTTAAGAATTAAAAGACTGGAGGTTGAAAATTTGTATTTAAGTTATGCACCCTCCTGACACGAAGCTTTTGAACAAAATCGGCCCAAAAATACTAGTACTTTACTGATACACTTTTTCAGTTTTTCTTTCGATTCGCTTCAACGATTTTAATTATAATTCAAAAATCAATTATTTTTTTAGTTGCTCTTTAAAAATGTATATTCTCTGATAAAATGGTGGATGCAGTCCTTTTATTTATGTATATTCTCATTTTGCCCTTGAAATCTTCTGAAGCACACTTTACTCGTGTACTTTGTACTAGGATTTTTAATACATCGGCGGAAACTAAATATATATCGACAGAAAATATCTGGCGTGAATAGCACAGAACATAACTTTCTGTTTCGAAAGGTAAGAGAAAGTTGTGTGCAATGCCACCAGTCACTCCAGATTTTTTGTAATATAAAGAAATAATGATTCCAAAAAAAATTTAAATTTTTTTTTTTAAACACTCATACTTTTTCCAATTCACACACACATACACACAGTCTTTTTGGCATCTTAAGCCATATAAGACTTTCAGGATAACCGTTATTAATTAATATACATATTGGCGGTCCAGGCATTCTTATTTAAGCCATTTGGTATCCAAATGCAGGGGCGTATATAGAAATTTTTTTCGGGGGGGCCCGAACTCAAAAATTTTCTGCGGAAAATTTTTTTTTAAGAAACTATATTTTTTTCACACGAAATTTTTTGCGGACCATTTTTTCTATTGCGGAACCAAAGTTGTCCATCCTACGGAAAAATTTGTTGCGCTGATGTCTGTATATCCCTATATATGTATATGTGTTTGGGAAATTTCGGGGGGGGGGCCCGGGCCCCCTCGGCCCCCCATAAATACGCCCCTGTCCAAATGGCTTTAATAAAATCATTGGACTACCTTGCGACCCTTGGTATACAAGACAGGCGCGCTACCAACCACACAAAGCCTGAGGGCAATATTTAAATTCAAGGTAAAATTTATTTATCTTATTCCTAAGACAATACATTTTAATTAAAATATGCTATACATATATATGTGAAAATTAAAGAATTATATAAGATTACTAATAGTAAATTAGCAATAAGGACAATAGAATAATTCATTTTAACAATTGCCATTTATCATAATTATTTATATTTAAGAGAGAAAAAAAAGGCTAAGTTTGTGTTTGTATATGCCTACCATCACAGATGGAAACAAAGGGAACAAATCCAATGATAAATCCAGATCCTCATGGATTTGTTATTGTTGGGTACAAAACCGCGCCTCCGTGCCTGGACATTTTTGGCGCCCCTCATCCAACCACTCGTGCCATGGTTCCTCTAGAAATTAAGTAATAAAAAACCTGGTGTGACTAGTCGCACAGAGCACATTTCTTTTCTGGATGGTTTTTTTGCTCGAGGATAGAAATTATCAATTTTCTGAGATTTCATTCATGTTTTCTATATTTTAGAAGATCATCTATCTGAAAAAAATTTAATTCTAATTAATAAATATTCAATCGAAATTATTTAAATGTACAATATATTAATTTTATAATGTAAGAATGAACATCAAGCAACTTATACGAATATATGGTGGTATCCAGCCATTAAATATTATTATTAATTTTATAATATTAAAAAAATTACCTTCCAGCAATTGCTCCTCTAATGTCTACTAGGAAAAACATTCCATTACAGAATAGGAGCATAAATTAAAATGTTGGCTTCATGAGGCAAATGAAAAGATTAGAATCGATGAGCTATGAAATCAAATACAACTTTCTCCATCGCTGACTTTTTATATAGGTCTATTTATTAAAAAGTCTGATGTATATTGAGCACATTTTTCGACGCTATTTTAGATAAAGATTATTATTTATTTTTGAAAATGAGTCGATCGTCCTAAAAAAAAAAAAATTGAATTAGGCTAGTATTGACTCCAATCAGTTAATTATGAGAATATTAAGTTAGTGTATTATTAATTAATCTTTACCTTTCATTTGCGAGATTTTTTCTCTTCTCTCACACGAATATTCACTAATGAAAAGCAAACATCAAAAATGTTATCCCTATTTAGTTTTCCGACAATAATTATTTACTTAAGGAAAATATTTAAATGATTCAATTGTGTTATTAAACATGTTATAATTGCTGATCTGAAAAAAATTTCAATTAGCCTTAATTTTAATCGGTTAATTTATAAGAATTTTGAATTAGTATTCTAATTTAATTAGGTTTACCTTTAATTTCTCAAAAAAATATTGAAAATTTTCTTTCTTCTCTCACTTTTTCACACTCACATAAACACTAAATAAAAAATATACACCAAAAAAGATACTTTCATTTACTACAACAAAAAATGTATGTAGTAAATGAAAATAATAAAAAAAGAACAGAAAGAAGATTTTAAATAATTAAAATTAATTATCACTTGCTCGCGGAATACAAATTATATATATATATATTCATCACATAAAATACTAAGACAATAGAGAGACTATTTTGACCCCGTCTCCGCCATCAGATCGGTGGAGCCCTCGGGTCCCTAGCCTCAAGGATTGCAATTTGGAACCTCCAGGCTATTCCTGGAGAAACGGCAACCCTTCCCTGACTCGCTTTACTCATAGAGCCACCTCAAACCCACCCTCAAAGATACAAAAGCATATCAGACTCCAAAATGCATCAACACTCTTTCGAAAAACACAAGGGCACTGAGAACCTGGGGTTCGATCTTTCGATCAGATCTGGCCGCATCTCCTTACGAATCGTTCATGGAAGAAATCAACGAGAATATTTTCATTCTCTCCTAAATTAAAAACAAGGGATCCTAACAAAACGAACTAACTAAAAAGAGTAGGCACCTGAAGCTAACAACAACAACAACAACGAGAACAACGAATATCCAACAGAAGTATTCTCATTGATTTCTCCACTATTAGATTCACGAGGAGGAGGTGCAGGTTCAAAAATAAAAACCATCTCATCTCGTTGGCATGGTGCACCCTCCACCCTCTATAATTAAATCTTTAAACTACAATTAAGCAGTGAAAATAAATTTTCTAATTAAATATAGAAAAGTGAATATATTTTATCATTTAGAAATCAAACCTTAAGCTCTGGGTACATACCAAGATGATGATGAAATCCTGCAGCAGAAGAGGCTCTTTACTATTTGGAGTCAGCTGAAAAAAAGAACATCCTAAAAAGCTAATCTAATCTATCCCCTCTAATTCTTGCACCATGCGTAATATACCTTTGTTCTGTTGACCCTCAGGGATCTGTAACAAAAAAGAAAAAAATGGAATTAGAATTAGAATATTCATATATTTTTGGATTTCGGGGTCGTTCACATATTACGTCTCGCTTTTTTTGACGATATTCTAGTCACCCCCTCCCCTTTTCACAGTTAGTCATATACAAACAAACTCCCCTACAAATATGTATATATATTGTATGATGCTGAAATTTGATAGATTCTAATTCAACAAAACGTTTCAATGGTTTAATTAAATTTAAAGTAGGTATGTCTCAACATAGATTTACCCCCTCCCCTTTCCACAATTGTTTGTGTTTCAAAATAATTAGAAAAAAAAAATTTACATGAGTAAAAATAAAGTATATTCATTTTTAAACGCTGGAAAATTTATTCACAAATGTAAACTTTGTTATTATTAATATTTGTGAATAAAATGTCACGACCATATTTTTTCAGCTGAGTTTAGAAACCTACCGTTCCATCCTCAGGAAAAAAATTTCAAGGAAATGATTTTTTAAATTATAATTTTAAAATTTGAGCTTAAAGGGCCCGGGCCGGGGATATAGCCCCCCCGCAGACAGGGTGGAGAGCAGGGAGCCCTCCCCCCTGTCTGTGGCCCTGACCGTGGGCCTCCCTGTATTTACTTGATCAAAAAATATTTGCTAAGTTCTAAACTGTCACATGATAATAAATTAGTGCTCCAAGCGTCGGCACAAAACATAACTAAATATCAAATAGTACTACATGTTACCTGACATCGACAAATAATACGAATAAAAATTTTTATAAATTCAACTTTGAATTGTGATGTCACACTTGTTAGAGAAACCTCCTGGTCCCCCCATGTCACAATTAGTAACGTTTTGTTCAGGCCCCTACCCCCCCCCCCCTTTCCTATCGCGTTACGTAAAATGTGACGACTCCTTATGAGTGTCTAGAGAATAAAATATTCACCTCCTGAGGGGTTGAAGGTCGCACGAAGCCCCTTGCCTGGCACTCGTAGAGCTGATCCATCGAAGCTCCCTGCACTCGTAGAGCTGATCCAGTTGATTGCAGTGAAGAGCTGATCACTAAACACTGAAGACAACTGCCCTGGAGAAACACAAACCTGCAAAAGAAAAAAATTGTTTAAGAATCTATTCCTTAAAAATATTTCTATGTATGGGGGGGGGGGGGCGAGATCCCTCCCCCTCTGCATAATAAATAAACACCACGATTGAGGAAACCTTTACCATGAAAAAGGGCGATATATGAACACCGAATCTTCTATGATGAAATTTTTATAACAACAATTGAATCGTTTATTTCAGAAACCACCTAAGTGCGTTTTTTTCAACTTTCGGAAAACTAAAAAAAACTGTTTTGCAGCTTAAGTATAGGTCTAGTCTACTTCAAATATTTTTTTATCAAATCATAAACATGCTATTGGGATAATCTATTTAAAAAATTATTTTTTTCCTTTAAGTTTTGAGTAATTAATTTTTGAAAAAATTGCACTTAGGTGGTTTCTGAAATAAACGAGTGATTTTTTAAAAATATTATTGATATTAAGTCAAACCATTAATTTTTACCTGTTTTTGTATCAAAGGTAAGTAACAGACACACTTAAGTATAGAAAAGAGTGTTTTTACTATGCCTACATCGAAAAATACAAGTAGACTACACGCTACAGTATGTCTATATACACAGCGTATATACAGACTCGTACTGCAGTCCTTTGAGCCTAGCATTCCGAATAATGTTCCGTTTGTATTTTTCTTCGTGCACAACACCACGCCTACGCTTGGGAATAGGTTCATCATCTGAACTATCCGACATGGCTTAAGAACTATATAATGCAATAATAAACAACAAAATAACACCTAATTTTCATCGAAAACTCACGAAAACTAACTACTCAGTGTTAGGTAACCTTTGAATCAAACCAGCGAGTCACAAAACACGTGATGTCTACAGGGCATGAGTGAAATTTACCGCAGAAAGAACCTAAGCGACGGCTGCGAGTCACAAAACACGTGATGTCTACAGGGCATGAGTGAAATTTACTGCAGAAAGAACCTAAGCGACGGCTGCGAGTCACAAAACACGTGATGTCTACAGGGCATGAGTGAAATTTACTGCAGAAAGAACCTAAGCGACGGCGCTTGGGTTCTTTCTGAAATAAACGGATTATTTTCAAGGCTGCCAAATAGCATTGCTGATGAGGAACAGTGGTTATTTCGGCACTAAAAGATGTATTTACCTTTAAATTGTACATCAGCATCAAAAACACATTTTATGAAATTTTGTCCCTTAGGTGGTTTCTGAAATAAACGATTCAATTGCCCTCGGGGCATGGTGTAGAGGTTAGCGTGCTAACCTCATATAAAACGTCGCGGGTTCGGACCCCAGGCAGTCCGATGATTTTATATAAGGCATTTGGATACCAAATGACTTAAATAAAAATGCCTGGACCCCAATATGTATAATTATAAATAACGGATATCGTCAAAGTCTTAAATGGCCTAAGTTGCCGAAAAGACTGTGTGAATGTGTGTGTGAGTGTGAGTGTGAATGAGAAAAAAGTGTGAATGTTTTTTTAAAAAAAAAATAAAAAAAAAAAAACCAACAACAATTAGAATAGTAATATCGCATAAGAAAATTAATTAAGAAAAATTTTCAACATAGAGGTAGATATATAATAGATAATTTAGAAAATATTATTTTGAATATTTGGCATAATTGGGACAAAAAGATCTTTTTTTTTTTTAACACTCACTTTTTTCCCATTCACGCACATATACACACAGTATTTTCAGCAACTTAGGCCATATAAGACTTTAAACGATAACCGTTATTATGAAAATATATATATTGGGGTCCAGGCGTGGCTTAAATAAAATCATAGGATTGACTGGGATCCGAACCCTCGAGCCTTGGCATACAAGGCAGGCGCGCACAACTACGCCAAGCCCGAAGACACATACTATACTATGTTTGCCAGACGTCCCGGTTTACAGACCAAGAACCGGGGTCCGGGGCGGTTTACTTCACGTCCCGGAAAAATTAAATTTGATTTGATGACCAATAAAGTCTAAAAATAAATTAACTGTGATTAACTTTTTTATTGTTCCATGTGTGAAGGATTAGTTTATTTCACTGTACTGTATGAAAAGTAACAAGATTAAAAAGACTTTCTAAAAAGGTCAGTGGGGGACAATATTAAGTCCCACCCACCCATTGGTTTTCTACTTGTGATTATTTCATTGTTTTTATAAAAGAAAATGAAAATCTTTATTCGGAAATTTTCTAGGTTTGAACCATGAAAGCTTCAATTAAAAAATATATAATATTTTTTTAAAAACAAAGAAATAATCACAAGTAAAAAACGCATGGGTGGGACTTAATATTGTCCCTCACTGTACATTTAAGAAATAAAATATTTAAATTTATATGCTTGTCTCATTTATTATTTTCCCTGGCTTAGGTTCATAATTAGTAACCATTCATAGCATTGGGAATAGACTACCCTCTAGAGACATGAGGGGGGGGGGGGGGGGGGTGCATTCCCGCGCCCCGGTTGAAAATTTCAGAAATCTGACAACCTATCTATACCAATCCCATAATTCTCAAAACTATTTTTACCCTTCCAATTTAGGGGATTTTCCCGGGCTGTCTATAATGTCCTATAAAAAGGGTGAAATACCCCCTCTAATGAAAATTCTGTGAAGGAAAAAGGATTCAGATGGAAAATACGGTGAGGTATACCCCAGAACAAAATGGAAAGGCTGAAAGGTTAAATCGAACGTTAATGAAAAAAAACAATGTTGATGTAGTCCTGTTAATCGAAACGGTTTTAGGCACAGTCAATAGAGTAGCAACATACGTCTTAAAACAGCTTTAGATGGCATCTCAACGCCAGCAGAGATTTGGTATGGTCAAAAACCGAATATAAAGAATTTAAGAAGAGTATTTGGTTGTTTGGTTTATTATTATATCTCAAAACATTTGAAAAGCAAATTTGACTGTAAAGGTGAGAAATGTGTCATGAATGGGTATGTTCCTAATGGCTACAGACTCTGGAACTTGGGGAAATGAGAAGTAACAATAGGAAGAACTTGGTGTTTATAAAAAAATAAATTTTTAAATAAGAATGCCTGGACCTATATATATATATATTTTCATAATAACGGTTACCGTATAAATTCTTATGTCTAAGATGCCGAAAAGACTGTGTGTGAATGGGAAAAAAGTGTGAGTATTTTTAAAAGAAAAAAAAAAAGAAATAAATTTCCTGCAAAAGAAAATTATGAATTCGAAATGAATGAAGATGATGGTAATTTTAATACGATTATTTTAGTAAGAACCAGTATTATGTATTAAAATCTCATGCATTAGGTAGATATATTCTTGGTTTAATAAAAAGATGACAATTATAATTTATATATATATATATATATAGCCTCTATACGCTCTGAAGTAAAGAAAAATATATATAAATAAATGATAATTTTAATAAATACGATAATGAAAATTTTAATAAAGAACATGAATTTGTTGAAGGTATAAATGAAGAAATTGACAATGAAGAAGAAATGAAGTTGAAAGCGAAAAATCAAGAAAAAGCATGAGGAAAAGAAGAATGCCTTAAAATATGATGATTATATCACAAATTATACTGTGCCAAACGCTTTTGTTAAGAATGAGCCACAAACAGTAGAAGAATGAAAAAATTCAACAGACAAGGAAATGTGGAGACATGCAATGAAAAAAGAGGTGGATGAATTAATGAAGAATGTAACTTTTACACTTGTTCGTCTTCCTACTGACAAGAGAGTTATTTGTTGGAAATGGCCTTTCAAAAAAAGAAAACATAATTTAGAATTGAGTTAGTTTGACCAAAAAAGATTATTTAAATGCGCCAAGGATGAATATTATCTTATTCCAAAATGAAATAAAAACTGGAAATTTATTTTTTGCATTTATATTATTATCAAATTCAACTTCCTATAAATTAATAAAACATACTATTTAAATCATCATTATATTAACATTTTTGTGATTATATTAACAATTTTGGGAGATCTGTCAGTTTGGTTTGGAATACAAACTATTATTAAAAAAAATAAATCCCTCACAGTTAAGAAAATAATTAAAGAAAATAAAATATTTAATAAAATAGAAACAAGGGTTTATAAAACAAATAAAATAAATGTGAAATATGAAAAGAGCTAGGCAACTAATTTTGTTAACTGTCACACACATAGAATGAATTAATTGGTTAGAAATAAATATTACATAAAAAAAAACATGCGAAATGGAATAATTATCAAAAGAAATAATCAAATTTACCTTTAAAATCGAGCGTTTAGGCCATAAATAATAACAACTTTAACACAAGCACAAATTAATATTAAATTGACAGGTCAGAGAAGCTGACTATCGAAGCTGTCAAATGGTCGATCAACTCTGAGAATTATTCATATTTATAAGAGGGAAAAAAATTTTATAAAGTAAATTATTCTAACTTTAAAAATTTATTTAGAATAATTTTTTATATAAACTTTTATTTTTCTTTTAATTTATTTTTCATTATATCAAAAAAAAAAATTTAAATTCATGTCAGTTAAAAATTAGTATTTTTCTTTTTTCAAAGCAATAAAATTATTTTAAAAACAAAATTAATTAAAAATAAAAATCTTACTTTAAATTTAAAATAATTTATTATTTAAATTTTATTTTTCATATGGATCTTGTTATAAGATATGCTGTTTCCTATCTGTCATATCTGTCATCAATTGTCTATGAAAATAACAGGGAAAATAATAAGAATATTAATAAATTTCAATAAAACTAATATCAAAAATTATTTATTTTTTAATTATTAATTCATGTCATTTTTAATTTTATTCCCTGCAATTATTCGGAACTTTGCATATATATATATATAGTTGCTCTCGGCCCAAAGAACAGACAACAACTCAAGCACCCGAGCAGTAAATCACTAAAGACTTCCCTTCTTTTACTGGGGGATATCCCTTATTTTCTTTCTTTTTACTTTTCTCTTACCTCTATATATATATGTTAATATATATAGAGAGAGAAAGTATTGGATTCATGTCAAAAATTCGATGTCGAGATTTTGATGGATCTTCACGTTTTGAGGTCCCCTGAATCCAAAAAAGTGGTTTTCGCGACATGGTCTGTCTGTCTGTGTGTCTGTCTGTGTGTGTGTCTGTGAACAAAATATCTCAAGAACGAAAAGAGCTAGGAGGTTGAAATTTTATATTTAAGTTAGGCACCTCCATGGGACGTGACACGAAGCTTTTGAACAAAATCGACCAAAGAGTACTAGGTACTTTACTGATGCACTTTTTCAGTTTTTTCGATTTTCTCAAAATTTGCTCCAACGATTTTTTTTTAAATTCAAAAATCAATTATTTTTTAGATTCTCTATAAAATGTATATTCTCATTTTGTGATTGAAATCTTCTGAAGACCACTTTACTCTTGTACTCCATAGAAAAGATAGGAGAAATGGTTGCCACGGTATCAAAATATAAATATTTTCCCATACTTACAAATTTTACATCTTGAATTCAATTGTACCCTACTGTCGGAAACTAAATACATGTCGACACAAAAAATCTGGTGTGACAAGCACAGTACACAACTTTCGATTACCGAAGGTAAGAGAAAGTTGTGTGCTGTGCGCCAGTCACACCAGATTTTTTTCTACAGGTCTCTGTTTTCATTTTCAATCTCCACAATACTCTTCCCTCACACTCCAATCCCTTCTGCTTGCAGTCCTCGATTATACAATCCATCCATCTTCCTTTCCACCTTCAAATCTAGCATTCCTTGCCCCCTACATAAACCTTTTCTCTCGTCATTACATGACCAACCTTTCCTGAACCTTTTTCAATGCCCCTATCATCCCTTAATCTGTTCTTTTTTATTATTTTACCCAAAGCCCATCTCACCATTCTCATTTATGCCACACCCAACTTTATTTCCTCAGTTACAGGTCATTTGGATGCTGTTTGAGTTTTTTTTTTTATCAATTTAATGTCTATTAATTTAAATATCCTACAAAAGTGCTGCCGGGTTCGGTTAGTAGCCAATTCTAATGATCAAATCAAATGAAATTCTCGCGTGGGAAGGGAAACGAATCCGGGATCCTAGACACTAAAAGCTAATGTCTTCTCTCTAACGCCCTGGGCCACGGGCGAGTATTAAATTCTATGAATTTTCTTCACCGCTAATAATATATATATATATATATATATATATATATTGATATATTCTGTACCGAGCGCGACCTCCAGGAACGGCCCTGGTTAGATACGCCATGAAAATAACTATAAGGATTCCTTCTAAAGACTTATCAGCCTCGGGTTCTTTCTCAGATAGTAGATCCCCCGTTCCTTAGGTTGGAAGGGCTCAAGTGTATTAGCAAAGGGCTGGTTTCGAATATCGTACGAAATAAAACTTTTTTTATGCCTATTTTCAAGGACCTGTAAAATTATTATGAAATAAATAGAGGAAATTCACTATGATCTTTCTTATAAATAAATGCCAATTATCAAATTATTAATAGCAATTTATTTTCAAAATTGCTAAGAAGAAAGCAAGTGGAACGCCTAAGTCCCGACCATGTCCATCTTACCCAAGAATAGGGCTTGGCGACCTTCATGGCGGATGTGTTTTTTATTTTTAATAAAATATTAAACTATAGATCCGTAATACATTCCTAAACAATGATATTCTAAAAAAAAAAATATTAAAAAGAAAATTACCCTTATCTTATTTAAAATTAAATGTTTAATATTGAATCTCTTGTAAACAATGGCCGAGAGATATAATCTTTGATTGAAAGATAAATGTCGAAGTGACAAAAAAAAATTTACAATTATTAGAATTTAAATGGAAAAATATTTTTATTGTTAAAGTTTCAAAATTAACTAAGTCTACAAGAAATCATTTAAATTTAGTTAGAAAAAAATATAATTGGAAAAGAAAAATTCCGAGCATATTGCACAAATGCCGGAACCAGGTCGGTTTAATATATATTCTATATATATATATATACTCTGTGGTTTAAACCCATTCCACCTACCCAGGAGAGAGAAAAAACCGTATCTATGGCAAGAGGTCTTAGAAACAATTGTCTTATGAATTTAATTACATTAGCTTTACCTGCCCAACCTACGGGTGGTGGGCAAGAGTTAAAAAATCATTACGCCCAAATACAAGTTCTGATTTCGCAACTCTATTGGAGTAGTTTTTATTGTTAAAGAAAGTAGAATAGATGAAGTCGGCCAGAAGTAATAAAAAATTCCTATGTTGTCGACATTTCCAGTGCTAGTCATTCTCACCTTCAGGGACAAAAGAGATGTCATTGATATCCGTAGGAGGTAGAGATTCAACAGGCAACTTTAAATTGTTAAAATTCCACTTGTTCCTGTAAAAAAAGAAACAAAATAATCTGAAATCATTGTCAATTCACTCTACATAATGACATTTCTAAGAGAAGAGAGTTATATAATGTACGTATATATATATAATATATTGATGTTCTTTTTTTTCTCTAACCGGAGTTTCTCTAAGTGGGATATAACATAACATTTCAAAGTTTTTTTTTTTAAAGACTCGCACATTTTCCCAATCACACTCACATTCACACACACATACCACCCAGTCCTTTCGACATCTTAGGCCATTTAAAACTTTTTGCGGTACCCGTTATTTGTGAATATATCTATTGAGGGTCCAGGCATTCTTATTCAAGCCATTTGGTATCCAAATGGCTTAAATAAATCGAACTGCCTGGGATTCGGGCTTTCGACCCTTGGTATACAAGGCAGGCGCGCTACACCAACTACGCCAGGCCCGAGGACCAATTCAAAGTTTTTCCTATCCCAAGATCTTATTAAAGAAAAATGAATTTATATCAGAAAATAAAATTTTTTGTAAAGATTTCCACATTTTTTTTTTTTTATCAAATAAAATTACACTTTTTTTCTCTTCTTTTTAGATTATTTCTTAAACATCCTGTTTTAAAATTTTTAAATAATCAAATAAACAATGATATTGCGGATTTATATTAAGAGACTATGATGATTTCCACCACTACCTCTTTGTTTTGTTTACGCTTACTCCGAGTAGGTCAGATCAAGGACACGTTGGGCAAGTCTTTCGGAAATTTTTTTTTTAATCCCTATACTAAGAGATAAAATCGAATTTTTTTAGATGGATTTTCTCCATTAAGACATCTTTAGAGACATCCCGCTAATCAGCTATACCTTTGATTTTTTTGAATTTTTGTTTTCGTATGAAGTTTTAACTTCAGTTTTATTACCAGTCTTATAACAAATTTTGTTTCCTTCTTCCTGTATCAAATTGATAAATTACTTCATCAAGTGTAATATAAATATTTTTTTTTCTTTTACCTATATAAGTAATGTATAATATATATATATATATATATATATATTACCAGGCGGCCGCAGCCGCTTCGCGGCTGCTCCGGCCTGGCCAGAGATCTACGCCCCCCTTGGATCCCCCGTCAGCTGGCTCCGGGCCCGCCCGCGCTGGACCCTCGCCTTGTCTTAATTATGAGAAGCGGGCTGGCGTCTAGACAGGGGGACTACGCCCACCCCTGAACCCCTCTCCAGCTGGCTCGGGCCCGCCTCGCGGCAGACCCTCGCCTTTTCTGCATCATCCTCACCCCTCAAGGATCCAAAATGAGCCATCGCTCATGTCCCTACGCCTAATGGCTGCCTTGAGAGGGGAGTGTAACACACACACACACACACACACACATTCGTCGTTTATATATAGTATAGATATATATAATGAGTAGTGAGGAAAGTTCAAGGCAGCCAAAAGCAATAAAGAAAAAATATATTTATCTTTTGCTTTATTTTACACGCTTGTCGACGTTTCGGCCGATATTCCGGTTTTCATCCAGGACAATGTGCTGTTTGCCTCGAGCTCCAAGAGGCTCTTGGCAGCTCCTGACAATACGTGACTTGTGCGGATATTCGTCTCATGTAATGACTTCTTTATTGCTTTTGGCCGCCTTGAATCTCCTCCCTACTCATTATACATTACACATTCAGCCACTTTTCCTAGGAAATTAATCACTATATATATATATATATATATATATATAACGATTCTGAAAATATGATTTATTTAAAGTGAACAGGTTCGAAAGCATTGATTTTCCTGATGAATTGGATTTTTAATTTTTGACACTTTTGTACTTTCTGGCGTTGAATTAGACAAAGTACAAAGCATCTTTTGACATCCAAATTTGTTTTTTGCTGGTTGGTTTTTTACATGAGTGCTTTCCAAATAGCATTTGGGAATTCTTCCTTCTCAAATTCATTTAAATCCATTGGAGAGAATAGGTATTCAAAACCTATAAAAAAGAGAAAAATGTTATTTTGAAACCAATCATACTAATACAGTAATTTATTCCTATTTATTTCTAATAATTTAGTTTAATAACATTAGTTTTCAATATTGAAAACTAAAAGGTTCCTTTTGTTAAAACAAACTTTAAACAATCCTAGACGAAATATATATATATAGATCTATATATTATCATGCTCCTAAGTTACAGGGACCGTATTTACGATGAGGCGGACGCCTGAGGTGGCAAATTTTAGGGGCGGGAAACTTTGTGAAAAATTGCTTATTTATATACGTATAAATTTTTTAAACAGTCGTTCAAAAAACTACAGGGACACAGAATTTTTTATCAAAAAGAGAGGAAAAATATGTTAAAAGATTAATTTTCATGTGTTTCCCAGAGTTGGAGTGGTTG
>JAKCPI010011247.1:0-12186 GCA_023213315.1 Euborellia annulipes
GGGGGTGGGCTGCCGAATTTAAAAAAACTCTGAAACAACGAATTTAGATTCTTATCAAGGGAAGGCTTTAGGGAAGAAACCAAATTGATATCTCTCCTGGTTAAAAAAAAAATTTGAATTTGCCTCTCCGGCTCCGCCCTCTCTGTATTTCGCCAATCAGCGCTATCCCTGAGGCCTGATTGGTTGTTTCACACATCGGACACGTGTTTAAGGCAATTATATATAAGTATGATTCTCAAAAAGTAGTTATAAAACCTCGGACCTCTTGGGTTTCAGCTACTGTAAGATAAATATATCATTGGCATTACGAATCTCTTCTAGAAGGACTTCTTATTTACAAATTCTCTGCCAATGTTTGAATGTTTCGACTTGAATCCTCACCGCGTTTACTGATTTCTCATATAAAATGTAGCATAGCAGAAGACCATACCATTTCAAGCAACTCATGTTTTTTGTTTTCTATAGGGGATGTATTCGTGATGGAGAATGGACAGACTTCGCTAGCGATGGGGGCAGCTCTGCATATAGGCCTCGAACTGGGTGTGCAACGTCCTGTGTTCTTTATGAAGCCGATGGTGGTCCCTAAACATTGGGGATTGCTGGTAGGTCGTGAAAGGGTCTCTGCACTGCAACCATGCAAACGTGTCCTACAAGAAGAAGTCTCCTTGCCCAAATATCTTCTAGAACTCTACGAGACCCAGGAACCCCAACACCAGGAGAATTTAGCAGTTTCCTTGTTACTTAGTCTCACCTTCCCTGGATCTTGTCCTGCTCAAAGACCCCTCAAAGCTCTCCTCATTCCACTTAAATACTTCTTATTAATTAAATTTAGAAAGAAATATTCAAAAGTTAGAATACAAACAATCGATGTACCTAACCCCTAAATTGCCAACGCTCTCATACGCCATTTGTGAATGAGACCTTCACTCATATTAAGATGCAGGCTTTTATATTAAAAAATAATTTATTCAATTGATTCTAAGATAAACAATAATTATATTTTTTTAATGTTAATTTATTTATCGCCAATAAAATAAATATGAGATAAATATAGAATTAAATTAGAAATAGTCTACCTTATTTATATTCCATAGAAAAAGATTTTTATTTAGATTCTTCCATTGCATTCAGATTATAAATAGAAAAATTTAAATTAAAGAACAAGTAATTGACAAAAATATCTTTCAATGAATTTTTAAATATTAGACCTATTTATTTATTTTCTCTATATTGTAAATAACAAATAAAATTGCCCACGGGGCGTGGTGTAGAGGTTAGCGTGCTAACCTCATATACCAAACGTCGCGGGTTCGGACCCCAGGCAGTCCGATGATTTTATTTAAGCCATCTGGATACCAGATGGCTTAAATAAAAATGCCTGGACCCTAATATATATAAATTCATAAATAACGGTTATCGTAAATGTCTTATATGGCCTGAGCTGCCGAAAAGACAGTGTGAATGTGTGTGCGAGTGTGAGTGTGAATGAGAAAAAAGTGTGAATGTTTTTTTAAAAAAAAAAAACAAATAAAATTTTCAAAAAAAAAAAGAATATTTAAATTTTTTATAGATTATAATATTTTAAAACCAATTAATTAAATTAATTTTCTTCATTTTAAATGTATCGTAGGGCTATATTTAGTTGTAAGGCATAGTAGCGTTGCAATAAACCACTGCTTTAGACTAAATAATAAAAAATAAACAATTTTTTAAAATAAATATTCATAAAGCAAATTGCATTTAAAAACTATTACTAATTTTCAAGTTTAATAAAAAATATAATTTTTTTTTCTTAGGGAATTTAATGTTTTATGGAAATCACTAAACTTGTGTTGGTAATCCTGCTCAAGCAGTGATTTTTTTTTATTGTTTGAATGGCGCCTAGGTCTCAGCGACTCTTCAAGCAGTCATTTCTTGAATGAATTAATCTAAGTTCAGTATTTTTAGCTTCTGAGCAAAGGTAAATATACTTAATTTAAATGATTTCATTTAGATAACATTTATTTATATTATTAATTAAAATTTTTATAGTGTGAGGTTAAGTATTGTTGGTATTTAAGCCTTAGCCGAGGAATTATAAGATGAATTTTCCAAGCTCGTAAACAATTAGAGGAGAAAACTTTTTTCCTGACACGGTACGTAGAATTTTGAGAATATTTCGACTATAACATTACTATCCATAGGGCCATGTAATCGAATCGTAATTTTTTTTTATAATTATTGACATCATTTAAAGTTTTAAAATTATCTTTAATTTATTTTGTTTTTCGGAGAGGGAGAGTTTATAACCCTCAAAACCAATTCTCCCCTGGCTATGGCACTGATCTCCTATATTAAATTACGTTACGTTTCTTTTGTTTCCTGGAATGAATTTCACCCCAGCATTCCTCGTAACAATGTCTCTCTCATTTCGGGGAGGAATTTGAGACATAAATTTCTAAATCTAATTAAATTACAAAAGTTTATAAGTTTCAGGAATGTTTTTATATATAAAGTTTTCTAACAATTTATACGAATACAGATATTAAAAATTAAAATAAAATTTCTTATTATTTAAATCAAGATTTTTTTTTTGTACCAAAGCGTTCAGGGCGATATTCTCACTTCCAATTCGTAGGCTTACCGATTAGTCGATTTTTTTTTTTTAGATAAGAAAGTATTAATACTTAAATTTTTGCACCTCAAAAAGGGCCCTGATGGTTTTAGTTTTATCCATGGGTCGTTTTGATAACTTACCTACCCCAACATTAAAATAGCCTCCCTATGGGGAAATACATGGTGTGTGTCCTTCAGCTATTTTAATGCTGAAGGACACACACCATGTATTTCCCCATAGGGAGGCTATTTTAATGTTGGGGTAGGTAAGTTATCAAAACGACCCATTATTTCAAGCGTAACTTTAATAACAAACGAATTTACTGTTTTATGAGAAAGAGAGAGACAGAAACTTGGAAAAACCATTAGTCGAAAGAAAAGGCAAGATACCGAAATGAAATGTGATAAAGAAAACATGCTGATAATTAATCTTACAGCTAATAACCTTCTTATCTACGTAAGAAATAATGATATTCTTCACGGGAAGGGAGGCCGACGCGCAGTGGTCTGAATTTGAAAAAAAGCTGGCCAAAAATCGAACAAGTGACTGTCTTAGAATCAGTGGCGGATCCAGAGAAGTTTCTCGGGGAGAGAGGGGGATCTGGTGTGACTGGTCTCACAGCACACAATTTTTTCTTATTATCGGCAATTTAAAGGTGCATTCAGTGGCGTAACTAGGTGCCCCCCCCAGGCGCATCAAGCCCTTGGCGCCCCTCGAAACCGGCATAGGCGCCCTACGGCCTATGAAGCCAGCCCCTGGAAAATCGGCGCCCTAGTTGAGCTTCGCCCCCCCCCCCCCGCCCTCAAAGGCTGGTTACCCCGCTGGGTGCATTCTGTAGTTGTTTACCAGAATATATATACAAATCAAATTTTTAAGTATTTTTAAAATTTTATATTAAAAATACAATTTTTTTTCCCAAAAAAGATATTTTTCTCAAGTCTCGGGGGGGGGGGGAGTAATTAACCCCTAATTAATTTATTAGAAATAAGAGGCGCGAGAGCTTTTTTTTAAATTTATTTATAAATTTATCTGCAGGGACTTTTTCCAATATATTATTATATTTTCGAAAATTTATTGTGTATAAATATATATTTCTTATTTTATTTAAATAAAAGTTTTTGTATAGGCCTATTAGTAGGGTTTAATGTATATTTTGTTATTTTAAAAATAAATCGCATTATGTCGGAAAAGCGTATTGATAAAATAATCTTACTCGTCGAGAACTGTTTGAGATCATTCGGTACGATGTGAACTCGGACTTGGACATGTTTGAAGCAACATTTTACATACAAATTTATATGAAACAATTTTTAATGAAGTAATCTACAATTGCAAATTTTGAAAATTCTTAATCAACGACCTCGAAAACCCTTACAAGAGATCATACAGCTCCACGTCAGAAATTCTGTGTATGTTTAATCTATGATTATGGTTCCAATTATACAGTACGGGGGTGGAGGGGGGAGAGAAATTGAATCTCGAGGGGTTTGAACTCGAGTCTTGTTTCTTTCCTTCATACAGTATATGTTTTGTACAACGCCTTTACCCCCTCGTATACTTTTGATGTTGATTTGAAGAATCTTTTTTAAGCTACTTAATTTGCACGCGGTTCAAATAAAATTTTTTATACAAACATTTAAAATAATCCTGTTAAAATTTATATTCCATTTATCAAATATTATATTTTAATAAGGCATTTATGGACTATATCTAATAAAATTTCTTGAGTTGAATGGCTGTAGATATTCAAATTAGAAACAGGAACGGAGCCTTCTCAGGAACAGCAGCCAGGATAAATAATAAAAATCTATATTTCGTTGCCGACGTTTCGGGTGCAAGTCGCACCCATCCTCAGGGCAAGCAAAATTGTCAAAATTTCGTACAAGTTGATCGGTACTTAAGAATAAATTCCATGTTTATACATGTATTCGTTAGTATGTACAGCAAAGAAAAACTATTGCAAAGCGTTTTACAGGCACGACATTCAAATAGCAAATCATCATTTGCTATTTGAATGTCGTGCCTGTAAAAACGCTTTGCAATAGTTTTTCTTTGCTGTACCTTACTAACGAATGTATAAACATGGAATTTATTCTTAAGTACCGATCAACTTGTACGAAATTTTGACAATTTTGCTTGCCCTGAGGATGGGTGCGACTTGCACCCGAAACGTCGGCAACGAAATATAGATTTTTATTATTTATCCTGGCTGCTGTTCCTGAGAAGGCTCCCGTTCCTGTTTCTAATTACTATATCTAATGATTTACATTTTAAACAGTAGTGTCATCCAGTAGCGTAACGTTTTTTAGCTGGACCCCCCCCCCCCGCAAAACTTTATTTCGGGGCCCATTATTATTAATAGACCATACAAAAAATATTTTTAAAATACCGTATATCCCTGAACCTTGAGGGCTCCGGGCCTTCTCAAAGAGAAATTTTCATTTTTTTTTTTAATCTAAATTTTTCCGTTTTTATCGGAGCTACAGACTTTTAGCCCGGCCCGGCCCGTGGGCCCCCCAAGGTCCGGGGCCCCCCGCATCGCGGGGTCTGCGGGGGCGTACGTTATGCCACTGGTGTCATCTAAGAACATTAGAACCAAATAGCACATGAGACCATCTGAAGTAATTGGGCAGCAAAACTTACAAAATAAGTCCCCATGTAGCTGTGCCCATGTGTGCCCCACCCCCCATGATCCTTATATACCAATATCCATTCAAATCCCTTCCTATTTTTGGCCAACTTTTTTTCAGAACTGTGCAAGGAAAGAATAAAGTATAATTCAAATTGAAAATATTGTTTATAGTGAAGACAAACTCATATACCAACTAACAAAGATCCAAGATTACGTCACTCTACTGTGACCCCCCTCAATTCGGACTCGGTTAGAACCCTCGTCAGTAAACGGAAGTCATGGCCCGGTGTGATCTCACCTTTAGAGTTTGAAACCTCAGGGTACGCCTAAGTGTCTTTGAAGGATGTCAAAAAGGATAGGAAAAGAAATTTTGTTAAAAAAAATTTGACTCAAAGAATTCTTTTTCCTTTATTATTATTATTTTTTTTTTTTTTTTATCCTTTAATACCATTTAATTAATTTTTATTTTTTGTTTATATACTCTAAAAATACGTAACTTAGAAATAAAACCAAAACCAAAAAAAAATTAGGCTTATTAAATGCAAAAAAAAGGGCTCACTATTAGCCCTTTTTAATAAAAGCATCAAGAGGGAGAGGGGATAAACAGAAAATAAATTTAAAAGAAAATTCTACTAATTTTAGCTGCCTAAAGCCTTTCTGAAATGGATTATAATTTTCACATTTATATTATTATTATTAATATTATTCCTAATTTTACATTTATTCATTTATTTATTAGAAAAATGGATTCATTTGGGTGGTCCAAAGGGGATGAGCGACGAGAAGTCGCTCACCATAAACTAAAATAAGGAGTATTTCCTCTCCTTCAACTTGATAAAACACTTTAAAATAATGCGTGTGTTTATAAACATCTCCATGTTTATTTGCTTTTTGAGCCAAGTGGTTTTAAAGTTTTTTTTTTTTTTTTTTATCAAATATAATAAAAAGGATAGAAGGAGAAGTCAAAATATATAGAGACCCTTAAATTAACAAAATTATTATTATAGGATTAAATGCATAACATTTTTATCTTTCCTTTTGAAAGATAATTTCTTGTACTGTACAGTCAGCGCAGAAAGTGGAGCCTTGAGGTTAGGCAACCAAAATGCTTAGTTATTGTCTTAAGGGGTTCCAGGAGGCAAAACTATTCGCATGTTTTTGCCGAGAGATGGCGTTAAGGGCCGTGAGGAGTAAGCAAAAACACAACTCTAACAAAAATTTGCCAACAGATGACAGGATGGTAACTATATTTGCTGATAGACTAGCCTGCCATCTTTTGCAAGAATGCTAAACCAACTATTTAGTTGGTTTATTTTTTACTTTGTCACCTATTTACTTAATTCTTATAGGAAGAATATTAATGAATTTTACATTTATACAGATTTAAAAAAAATTAATAATTTTCATTATTTTTTAAATAATCATAATTAAAAAAAAAAGCTTTCTATTAAGTAAAATGCTCACAAATTTCATTCATTTTTAAAAAAACTAAATAAAAATTTACTTTCAAATTCCTCAGTATTTTCGAACCAAAGATTCAATCTGGCCCCTTAAAAGTAGCTTTTTCGGCCCAATTGTATTAAAAAAAAGATAATTAAAATAATAGTTTGGTTGACTAAGCTCAACGCTCCACTCTCAAGCACATCAGGCGCCGACAGTAGGCTACATTTCGCTAAACGAAAGTGACCCGTATAATTGAGACTTTCTAAACGATAGTGGAAGAAAAGTAAAGAAGGATCTTTTATGCTTTAAGAACAAACCAAAAAGCGAACTTTAATTTTCTTCCAATATTAATATATAGTCAGGATCGGCTAGATACCAAATCCCCGACCTCTAGCCGGCCCCAAAGAATTAAACACCAAGTATAGAGATGTGAAACTCGTCCGCAATATTCACGTTCACTATAGGAAATTGGACAGATCTGTTCAAATGAGACCTTCTAATTTTCAAGGTATAAATATGTTGAGTACAGCCGTCTTTATTTTCTTGTATTGAATAAAATCCAAATTCTTCATTCTATTGGGGCCACCAAAGGTAATTTGACACCCTGACCCCGTCTCGGGAATGGCCGGCCCTGCACTTGGGACGTCAGTTGGTGGCAGTGTTGATTATATTGGGAGGCAGATGAAATTTCTGCCTCTTCTTTATACCAGTATTTTCCTTGACTAGTTCTCTATAACCAAGGCTTTGACTTTCAGAGAGTTTTTACTCTTCTTCTTTGGAATAATAGGGAAATAAATATATTACTCTGGTGTTATAGTATATTCAAGTATAATTAAAAAATAGAGAAATAAATAAATATATTACTCTGAATAAATAACAAGAATAATCAATAATCATGATTCTATTATATGATAGGCCTATCTATTTGAATTAATTAATGAATTATGGCAGAAACGGTTAATAAATATCTATTTATTTATTTCTTGAATAATCGTTATTGTCTAAATTTACTTGAATGGTTTAAGATGGATCAATTCAACCACCTAACTTGTATTTTAACAAATTTTGAGGTTTTTGGTGGAATATCTTTCTTTTCTATAATATGCCGAAACTGGCAAAGGAGGATTTTGATGACCAATTTTAGACACCAAAAATAAATTTGGGTTTTGGGGTTGAACACAGCGCGAGATTTAGGACTGGCTGATTATTAAATAACTTGATTGATAGAAGAATGAAACAAAGGGTATATTTATTTTGGAAGGTGTAATAATCTGATTCAGAAATTTCGAAATTAATTACAATGAATTATAAAACAGAGTTCATCTTAAGTGATGTTGTTGAAGTTTTTTTTATTTTTCTTCAATCTCTCAATTCCAATAACAGAAAGACACAGGAGACATTGGCAATGTTTGAAAGAAAGTGGGATTTGAGTTGTGTAGTATCTCTAGATTCGTAATCCGCAACTTTAGCCATGAGCCTTCTAAAGTTGATAAGTTAATTTTATTTGGAAGATTTATTAAATATTTAATATGACAAATTTCCAATATTTCGAAGATCTTATGGCTTTCACTTCTCTCATCAAGCATGTATGAATGAATCTCACTCGTTGGACAATTATTTTCCAATTAATAGAGAGATAATTTTCCCCATCGCGACAAGAGAGGCGAAATCCAGTTTGGAAGTGCCATAGTTCTGTCATCTCAAATATTTAATAATTTTTTCTTTTTGTCTCTGTAATGGGTGGTCTGAAGTTCGAGCAGTTTTTTTTTAAATTTATTTAAGGTATTTTTCGGCATCAAGGGCCATTTGGACATCTTCGAGCAGTTGAATTGTAACAGGGGAATGGATGCAATCATGTTTTGCAAGGATAAAACATGTTCAAGAACTCTGTATTGCGACTACAGCACCCCACCACCTGTTATACCATTTGTTTCTTTCTTCTATCGATTTTTGTTTTTATTTTTTATTTAATTTTAAAATCAAAGAGTGTTTTGGTGAGGACACCCTATGGAATATTACTTTTTCTTATAAAGTGGGGCTCTAATGCGTAAAAATGCCGTTGAAAATATATACTCCCGGTTGTTTGTTTCTATTATAATATTAGTAATTGAACAAATACGTCACCCCCTCCTTCCTTTATAAATAGTTTTTCCCCATTTCAAATTTAAAGGGGCTAATAGAACAAACACCGAACCTAATTATATTTTTTAGGTGAATTCACTCTACAAAATTGGTGAAGGGTCAAATGAGACTTCACTTGTGCGTGTAAGAGGTATTTTATGTAAATTACTAGATATAAGACGCTTTCTGAAGTAGCCCACACAGTATGATTGTTGTATTTTATACAAATTTTACTTGAAATCAAGTATTAATAACAACTGTGAAAACTTGTAGCCTTGAAATTTTTAATGTTGTTAAAATTTATAAAAAATATATTCTTTTGGAGAAGAGGTTCCACCAAACCTCACCCCTTTGATTAAATTATTTTTTATCAAATAATTCAAAGAATGATATTAAGTAAAAAGCGCGAAATTAACCCACCCCTGTAGTTTCCAACTCGTGATAGCTTAATGATCAAGACCCATCTCAAAATAGAAATATTTCTTTAACCGTTTCTGCAAATAAAAGCAATCACCCAAAATTCTCTAAATATTTTGACTTTCCTTTATTATAAAAAAAAATAAAATTTCTAAGATGACTTGTTATTGTTAGTGTTTAGTTACTAATAGAGATTTGTTATTACAAAAACAAGCAAATTGAATGTGTGTTGTTGCATAGATAATGAACGTGCATGGGGAGGAAGAAAAGGAGTGTGAAGTCGGAGTCCGCGCGGCGATGAGTGCCGCCCTTAGGATCGATATTCGTCGTCGTCATCATCGTCATCGTCGTCGTCGTCGGTTGTTTTTGGGAGGGCGGCTTGATTCGCCCGCCCCTCCACCGAAAATCAACAAGAGCCCACCACATCATTAACAACACGCAACACTCGTGACGTCACCACCAACGGCCATTGTTACTGTTGTTGTCTTCGTCGCGTCGTCGTCGTCGTCGCCATTCTTGGTGTCTTTGTATCTGAAAGACAGAATGGTAAAAAAACAACATATTTTATGAATAAACCTAGAAAAGAAATAATAATAAAAAGCGTGATTTTGTTAATGTTATTATTCACACTCCAAGGTGGAAATATTCAATTGCCCGATATTCCTTTCAGAGTTCGGCAACCTTTAGGGAATAGAAAGCAAAATTTGCAGAAAGGTTTTTTTTTTCCAAGCCTCGTTACAATTCACATTCAAATATTTCCGAAACTTTTGACAGTCCTCATAAATGGATCTCCTCCATCTTTTCACTGATGAAGGGAGATTTGTTAGAAGTTTCGAAAATATTTTGGTATCATTTTAAGGCTTTATGTATTATCAATTATTATAATCAGGGCCGTTGCCAGGAGAGGGGATCCAAACCCCCTCCTCGAAATCTAAAAATGTATAATAGAGAGATAACATTTTAAAAGCTGTTCGGAATCAATATTCTTTAAAAATTGAAGAGAAGGCGATTTTATCTAGACAGCGTGGAATATTGCTGTGCAATATTGCAAATCTTATTACAATAATGACAATATTGCAGCAACATTGCTGCAATATTTCAACGCAATATTCCAAGGTGTCAGGGATTATATCTATGTCAGCCTTTATGTAACTTGCAGGAATATTGCCTGAAGACAGCTTGGGAATATTGCGCTGTAATATTGTCATTATTGTGCAAGATTTGCAATATTCCAAGCTGTATGGGTAGTTCCGGACCTGATTATAATCATATTATTAAAATTTTATTGTTGGCTTTTTACTTTCTGTTAGCCTGTTTGACATATAGTTCAAAAAAGTTTCGCATAAAACGTGCCTCACGGGTTGCCGGCCTCTGCTTTAAAGGAACAATAGATCACTCTTGTTTTTTTTTCTATAAAAACGAAATAAGGTTTCTTTGACATGACTCAAGCCGCCGAGAGCTTGGTTAATTGAGTCTCATTCGTTACAAATAGAAGCAAAAAATCGCTTTTTTATTATTATATCATTCAAAAATATTTTTGTTTAAATTGAAATAAATAACTGGCTGTCCAAATGCCCTATTTTGATAAATTTTTTATACCTCGCCATCATCATCCCTCAGGATAATAGAATATAATTTAATTTTAATACATAATTTTTTAACATTTCCTTCTCAACTCTATTGAGCCTCGAGCCTAATAGTGACGTAAAGATTGTTTGATCTGAGAGGTTCTCTCTGCCTGGAACGTTAAGATAAAAAAAACATCTTGATATAAAAAGAAGTGTTACAAACTACAAAAAAAATTTGCTCCAGCCATCATCAGGTGAGGCATTAACTTGTTAAGTGACATAAAGTTGGCAACATATGCAGTGTGAAGTTAGCTACGCTTGTACACTCATTCGTGTATGTATCGTCTATATGCGCCCTAACTTCACACTGCATATCAAAATGAATGCATCACCTGATAACTTTTATATAATAAACCACGATTAATGTCGTTTATGACATTGGTGAAATTGTAAAAATATTGCAAAATAATCAAAATTTGCTGTTTTTTTTTTTTTTTTTTTTTTTTTGACGAAGGCATTTTGACAGACCATCTTTAAAATGAAATGCTGCTGCTATATATTACCATAACCAATATCAAATGATAATTTCACTCAGGCTTCTTATCCGTAATATATAATACTAGTAGCATTCCAGGTAGCCTGACCAAAACGTCATCGTCAAAGAATAAAGCTTTTTTTTTAAATTTTTGTTTAGCTAAATTGATCCCCACTATGTTGGAAACCCATGGTTATAAAACCAAATTTCAACCAGAGAGAATAAAACCGTCTCAATTCAATTATGAAACAGGATGTAAACTTAATAAAATTTTAAGATTTTCCCGATTAAGGAAATTCCGGCTTTTTATATCATATTATCCTGATGATTTTTTGTTTATTTATTTAAATGAGTTAATTTGATTATGCTGAACCTGATTAATTATTTAAAACTCAAAACAAGGGAGCGAATGAGAGAGAGGGAGAGAGGGAGAGAGAAGAGAGAGTGGGGGGGGGGGGGTGGGGGTGAATGAAATAAAGATGAATTTCTTCTTCTTATTTCTAATCAAATCATTGACCCTTCGAGGGTGAAAGGCAAAGCGTGCAAAGCAGTGCGTTTGCTACTACGTAATCACATTCCAAGCAGTGAGTGCTACACACACACAGAGAGAGAGAGACACACACACAAACACACAGATCTACTTCTACTTGTTCTTGAGGTGTGATGGGGAGAGGGGAGAGATGATGGCTTCACCCTCGAAGGGCTTAAACACGACGAGGAAACAGAGAGAGAGGGGAGAGAGAGAGAGGAAGGAGGTGGAATCATTTTATTGATTTCCTTGGAGAGAGAAGAGAGAGAAGTTGAAATTTTACATATTCACTTTGATAAACTGTTGGGTTTGAGAAAGTAATCGATGCAACTGGGGCTCTTTTTT
>JAKCPI010011249.1:0-10206 GCA_023213315.1 Euborellia annulipes
CCACTGTTAATAATATAAAACAATATATTAATTTCTAAATCATTATACTTATGGTATACTTGGCTCGAATCAAATCAAATTTCTAATATAATTTTACCGAGGTGGTTAAAGAAAAATTCATACTCCCCCGGTACGACGCATATGCCAGGTATACGAGTAATGTAATGAAATAATCTCACCAAAATCCACTTGTTATAAAAAAAAAAATGTATGATAATAACAAAATAATTTATTTTTCCAGGTTTTGAAAATCTTTAACCGAATCCAAAATAACTGCGCTATATGTTGGACCAAAACTAAGTTTCCCAATAAAAAAGAAAAAACAGCAAGTTTTCTTGCGCCTTGCACCTTCTCGACAAGTAATCTCTTAGATGAGCAATAATTGTAAAAAAGTACAAAATACCCGTAGCCTATTTTTTTTTTAAATAGACTATTAATTCGATTTCTGGTTATATATAAATCAAGAAATAAATTTTCTTTCATAATTTTGCAGAGAACATGGAAATAATTAGCTTTCTAGGATTTCAATTTGTATTATTTTTATACAGCAGATAAATAGAACTAAGGTGACAAAAGAAAAAATATCCAACATTTTAATGGAGGAGTGAATAGACCAGAGGCGTACCGAGGCAGTTGGGGGCCTGGGGCGGCACTAGAAGCGGGGGCCTTATATTAATTTTTTTTTTTTTTGGGGGGCTGCTCATCTTTAAATATCCTTCTCCTCCATACACAAAAATATTTTTAAAATACCGTATATCCCTGAATCCGAAGGGCCCCGGGGCCTCTCAAAGGGAAATTTTCATTAAATTTTGTTTTTTACTTGAGCCCTGAGGGCCCCGGGGCCTCTCAAAGGGAAATTTTCATTAAATTTTCTTTTTTTTATCTAAATTTTTCCATTTTTACTTGAGCCCTGAGGGCCCCGGGGCCTCTCAAAGGGAAATTTTCATTAAATTTTGCTTTTTTTTATCTAAATTTTCCCATTTTTACTTGAGCCCTAAGGGCCCCGGGGCCTCTCAAAGAGAAATTTTCATTAAATTTTGTTTTTTTTTATTAAATTTTTCCATTTTTACTTGAGCCCTAAGGGCCCCGGGGCCTCTCAAAGAGAAATTTTCATTAAATTTTGCTTTTTTTTATCTAAATTTTTCCATTTTTACTTGAGCCCTAAGGGCCCCGGGGCCTCTCAAAGAGAAATTTTCATTAAATTTTGCTTTTTTTTTATCTAAATTTTTCCATTTTTACTTGAGCCCTAAGGGCCCCGGGGCCTCTCAAAGAGAAATTTTCATTAAATTTTGTTTTTTTTTATCTAAATTTTTCCATTTTTACTTGAGCCCTAAGGGCCCCGGGGCCTCTCAAAGAGAAATTTTCATTAAATTTTGTTTTTTTATATAAATTTTTTCCTTTTTACTTGAGCCCTAAGGGCCCCGGGGCCTCTCAAAGAGAAATTTTCATTAAATTTTGCTTTTTTTTATCTAAATTTTTCCATTTTTACTTGAGCCCTAAGGGCCCCGGGGCCTCTCAAAGAGAAATTTTCATTAAATTTTGTTTTTTTTTATTTAATTTTTTCTCTTTTTACTTGAGCCCTAAGGGCCCCGGGGCCTCTCAAAGAGAAATTTTCATTAAATTTTGTTTTTTTTTATCTAAATTTTTCCATTTTTACTTGAGCCCTAAGGGCCCCGGGGCCTCTCAAAGAGAAATTTTCATTAAATTTTGTTTTTTTTTATCTAAATTTTTCCCATTTTTACTTGAGCCCTAAGGGCCCCGGGGCCTCTCAAAGAGAAATTTTCATTAAATTTTGCTTTTTTTTATCTAAATTTTTCCATTTTTACTTGAGCCCTAAGGGCCCCGGGGCCTCTCAAAGAGAAATTTTCATTAAATTTTGCTTTTTTTTATCTAAATTTTTCCATTTTTACTTGAGCCCTAAGGGCCCCGGGGCCTCTCAAAGAGAAATTTTCATTAAATTTTGTTTTTTTTTATCTAAATTTTTCCATTTTTACTTGAGCCCTAAGGGCCCCGGGGCCTCTCAAAGAGAAATTTTCATTAAATTTTGCTTTTTTTTATCTAAATTTTTCCATTTTTACTTGAGCCCTAAGGGCCCCGGGGCCTCTCAAAGAGAAATTTTCATTAAATTTTGTTTTTTTTTATCTAAATTTTTCCATTTTTACTTGAGCCCTAAGGGCCCCGGGGCCTCTCAAAGAGAAATTTTCATTAAATTTTGTTTTTTTTTATCTAAATTTTTCCATTTTTACTTGAGCCCTAAGGGCCCCGGGGCCTCTCAAAGAGAAATTTTCATTAAATTTTGTTTTTTTTTATCTAAATTTTTCCATTTTTACTTGAGCCCTAAGGGCCCCGGGGCCTCTCAAAGAGAAATTTTCATTAAATTTTGCTTTTTTTTATCTAAATTTTTCCATTTTTACTTGAGCCCTAAGGGCCCCGGGGCCTCTCAAAGAGAAATTTTCATTAAATTTTGTTTTTTTTTATCTAAATTTTTCCATTTTTACTTGAGCCCTAAGGGCCCCGGGGCCTCTCAAAGAGAAATTTTCATTAAATTTTGCTTTTTTTTATCTAAATTTTCCCATTTTTACTTGAGCCCTAAGGGCCCCGGGGCCTCTCAAAGAGAAATTTTCATTAAATTTTGCTTTTTTTTATCTAAATTTTCCCATTTTTACTTGAGCCCTAAGGGCCCCGGGGCCTCTCAAAGGGAAATTTTCATTAAATTTTTTTTTATAAATATATGGGGGCCTATGCCGGCTCGGGGCCTGGGGCGGACCGCCCCCCTCGCCCCCCCCCCTCGGTACGCCACTGGAATAGACGTGATTAAACAAAAAATAGTATTGCCTTTTTCATTAATTCCCTGGCGGGCTTTTTCAACGATAAAAGGCAATGTGGAGGTCGAACTAGAGAAATAAATGACCATTCAAGAGGTCAAACAAATTTTCTTTACTAATTTAAGATATAATCAATAGAATAGAATTTCAAAAATATGGTGTGATTGGCAGCACAGCACACAACTTTCCCCCACCTTCGGTTCTGTTCCGTGCTTTGCACACCAGAATTACATAATTTGTTTTCGCCGGGGCAGAAAAATATTTAACCATTTCTCCTATCTTTCCAATGAAGTACAAGAGTAAAGTGTGTTTCACACATTTTTGTGGGCAAAATGAGAATATACATTTTAAAGGGCAGGGCAGATATTGCATAAAAATTTCTATGAATTTTAATCAAAATTTTGATAAAAATGAAAAAAAAAACTGAAAAAGTAGGGGAGAGTGGGGCAAGTCGCAATAAATAATGTCATTTTTTCATCAGTCTTTACAATTATTTATTGCAAGCCCCATCTTACCCCACACGTAGGGCAAGATGGGGTACTTTGTAGGTCCTTAGAAAAAAGTTAACTAAAAATATCAAATACTTATATTCATTATTATTTATTTTTTTCATTTTTCACGCTTGAAAAAAATTTAAAAGGCTTAAGAGCCCCGTCTTGCCCCCCTCTCCCATACATCAGTAAAGTACTAGTACTCTTTGGGCGATTTTGTTTAAAAGCTTATTTTCACGCCTCGTAGCTCATTTCCTTCTTGCATTAAATTGAACACAGGCACACGGAACCTACTTTTTTGGACTCAGGGGACCATAACATGTATATTCCCATCAAATTTTTGATATGAATGCAATACTACCTCTATTTATACTCAGCGGCGTAACCAGCCTTTGAGGGCGGGGGGGGGGCGAAGCTCAACTAGGGCGCCGATTTTCCAGGGGGGCTCCGCCCCTGGACCCCCTTGCTCGCCTTCGGCGAGCAATTGCCCGCCTTCGGCGGGCAAATTTCTTGCATCCAATAATTTTCTCAGCGAATTTGTTTATATTTACATGTTTTTTAATGACACCTGTATGATTTTGTTTTGATTTTTCTTTGCTTTTACGAAAAATGTCGTTTTCTTCTGTGATTATTTCAAAAACTATTCAGTTTTCGAAAATATATCAAAGAATAAAAACTTTTTAAAATTGAGTATTTTATTTCGACGGGCATGCAAATGAAATTTTATTTAAAAATTGCTAGGCATTCGTTCATTCATTCACTAAATCTCGGGCGGGAATGGGCGGATTTGAAAAAATTCCGGGCGGGCTCGGGCGGGCCTGAAGAATGGTAAAAGCCCTTTCATTTTGAGAAAATCGAAAAAAACTGAAAAACTACATCAGTAAAATACTAGTACTTTTTGGCCGATTTTGATTAAAAGTTTATTTTCACGTTCCCGGGGGTGTTTAACTTAAATATAACATTTCAGTCTCATAGCTCAATTCCTTCATGCTTAAAAAAGTTTTGAATTCCAAAAAATTAAATATTAAGGCTTATACGAATCCTGAGTAAATCTCCACAGCCTTAAAACATCAAATTAAGGCTTATATATTGCAAAATAAAAAAATTTTTAATTATAAAGCCTCTATATACGTTATTTATTATTTTTGGAATTAAATTCATTTAAAATAGTAGAATTCAAGTTGTAATATAATTTTAAAAGAAAACAATCAGTTTTTTAAGACAATCGATGAAAAGAATATGATAAAATCACATTCGCTGGGCTATATCTTAGAGGCCGTAGGGCGCCTATGCCGGTTTCGGGGGGGCGCCAAGGGCTCGATGCGCCTGGGGCGGGGGGCTCGAGCCCCCCCTCGCCCCCCCTGGTTACGCCACTGTTTATACTTGCTGCGAATCATGGTGGAAAAAGTCCGAAAATTCAAATTTTGAGTCAACCTCCAAGATCTCTTCGTTTTGTTCACAGACGCACACACACACAGACAGACCCACCTTTTTCGGGACTGTTTGTTAATTGTGAGCTGAATTTAAGGAAAATAAATAAGAAAGCGGACGGGCCAGTTGGTAATAAAAGAAAAACTTTGCATATTACGAAATATCTCCACTCTCGAATGATTAATATTAATTAATGAAAAAATCAATATGGCTTAATTTATTTAGTATTCAACTAAGTAAGTACATTTTAAAGGATTTATTAAAAAAGGAAAGAGATTTCTAGAAATGTTTGAACATTGATTTACCGATGGGAATATTCCAGGAAGTGGTTGGTGGTGGCTACTAGCCCACCTACCCCAAGGCTCTCTCCTATACACGAAATCTGATCATTCTTTCTTTTTACTTTTTTTTCTTGTTGGCTTCGTTCTTTAAGAACGGGAAAAAAATAAACAATTTTTTCGCGGATTTGCCTCTCCGCCCACGCCCAATTGCATCAGAAGCAAAAGAGCTCTCCGATTTATCGAGGTATCTATCTAAAATTATCTAAACATAAAATAAATTTCAAAATTTTAAAAAACGAAGTTAAAAATGATTTTAGGTCATTTATATAATAATAATAATAATTCGGAAACCTTAGAGTTCAAATGCTCATCCTTGTTTAAGATAACTACCTCTAAACTAAAAAGAAAGAATCACATTTCCGATTTGTTTTTTTTTTTTGTTTTTTTATGAATAGCCTACACTGTTATTCCTGAACAAAGAAAAATTCATTAGCTACCAACCAAATGAAATTTGGCTTAAATAAGAATGCCTGGACCCCCAATAGATATATTTACAAATAACGGCTATCGTATAAAGTCTTAAATGGCCTAAGTTGCCGAAAAGATTGGTGTGTATGTGTGTGTGAATGAGAAAAAAAGTGTTTTTTTTTATAAAAAAAAAACCAAATGAAATTAATGTGGTCTAAATGGCCAAAAAAGCATTGGCTTCTGGTCCAAAGATCGAAGGTTCGGATCCTGTCACAGGCGAAAAAGTTCATTTTTAGTGAATTGGAAATAAATAGAGATAGTGTCTAAATAGCCATAGATGCCGAAAAAGACCTCGAACAAATTCAGAAAAAAAATATATGATTCAAATATTGGTCTTCTTATAAAAAATTCAAATATTTTTCTATTTTGAAAATTTTTTTATAATTTTTCGTTTTTTCATAAGTGAGATCTTGAAATTACAATTTTTATAAATTTGCTACAAGTTTGATTTGAATTATTTTTTTGATTAAGTAAGGGAGACACACAAAATCTGGTGTGTCAGGCACAGAACACAACTTTCAATTACCGAATGAAAGAGAAAGTTGAGTTTTGTGCTTGTCACACCAGATTTATTAATTTTCTTAGACTATAAAAAAAACTAAAAGGCATTTTTTGTGAAACCAAAAGCTATGTTTATTATTTCAATAAAAACTGGCTCTTGGCTAAATTTGATAAAATTTGAAGAAACCTTATAATTCGGTATATGAGGCTATTTAGACCCCCCCCCCCTTAATTATTTCAATTGCTTGGTATCAATTGAAATAAATTTCTTGCCTGGGGCGGGATGCGAACCCTCGACTTCTAATGCTCTACCTCTGTGCCTTGGGTTCAGGTAAATTGGGTAAAAATTACAGTGTACAGTATAACTCGTTAGAGAGAATTCTTATCCACAAAGATCATAACAGAAGAGGGGCTATTGTTAAAAAATAGAGAAAAACCCTAAAAATTTTCAAATTTTTATGCTTTTTCCTGCACACCTGTTCAATAAAGGACACAAGATATTCAAAAAATTGAAAATACTAGATAGTTTGGTTAAAAAACTGACATGCTAATAAATATTCAAAAGGTAAGTGAATATAGACAATACATGGCAAAACGTAAAATCCTCAATAGCATCCAGTGGCGTCATTTCAACTTTTTCTTGGGGGGGGGGCAAATTTTTTTGTTGGGGACAAATATTTTTTTTTTCTTAAAATGTACTCGAATTTGGCCAAAAGACATGTAATTTAATTAATTTTTTAATTTTGTACAGTTTATATACTGGTAGACATATTTTGAAATATTTTATTTAAGAATAAAATAAAATTTTATAAAAATCAGAGCCCTGATTGGCAGGGGAGCATTCACCCCCCCCCCCCCCAATGACGTCACTGATAGCATCTATAACGACTCATAACATTTATCAAATTAAATAACTTTCCATTATTATTTCGACACAAGTACAATATTTTCGACTTTGTGCGATTCCTACACTATTAGTGATCCAGGGCGGTAAAAAAAAAATTTTTTTTTTTTTAAACATTCACACTTTGTTCTCATTCACACTCACATTCACACTGTCTTTTCGGCAACTTAGGCCATATAAGACTTTGACGATAACCGTTATTTATGATTTAATTTATATTAGGGTCCAGGCATTCTTATTTAAGCCATCTGGTATCCAATTGGCTTAAATAAAATCTTCGGACTGCCTGGGGCCCGAACCCCGCGATGTTTGGTATACGAGGTTAGCACGCTAACCTCTACGCCATGCCCCGAGGGCAAAAAAAAATTGCAAAGAGAAAAAATAAAAACAAAAGCCAGTTATGAAGAGAGACGAGAAAAAATTTGTTCATCAAAGGTTAAAATTTTTTGATATATCAACGATGTAAATAAAATATTATATATAAGTGTATTATGGGGTCCCCATTTTTGATCAGTCTGCCGAGGATTATGCCGACCAAGTCGTGGTGTCTCGCCTTTCGCTGCCTGATGTCGATACTGCCTTACTTTATATATTTGTTAATGTGTTAATTTCTAAATATTTGTACACAATGAGGGGCTGAAAAAGCTCTATATACAACTTAATTTTAATAAATAAATAAATAAATAAATAAATATTATAGCGAAAAAGTATTTTTCTCTTTTTTGCCTCCCTATCTAAGTAACGTTTCTGTTGGTTTTGCTTAAAACTTTGCTGTCCATTCAATTGTTACGAAATTCATTCACCCTTGCCCTTGGGGCTTTTTTTTTCAAAGTTCTAAGTTTATTAAAACATCTTAATCGCAATGATTCATTGAGCTGTCAATAAAAAGGTTGGCCTGCAGGAATCCCAGAGCCGGGTAAGTGATGAGAAGATATTTATAGAAGCGAAAGTGGGAGACTGTCTGTCTAGAGAAGAACAAACAAATTCGAAAATGATGATTTTGCAGCTTTTATGTTAATCAAAAGATTAAAAGATAAAAAGATAGACACTTTTCCAGCACGTGCAGTATTTATTTATATTTGATAATTTATCACTCAATTAATTGTAGAGATATTAAAGGGCGAATTGATTTTCGATTTATGAACGACGATGCAAAAATCAATCAATATTTTCACTATCTATAAAAAAAAAGGTTGCACGTGTTTTAAATTATAACAAATACCCTGGAATTAGACCCAGCAATATATTTATTTTTGTTTTTTATACAATTATAGATATAATTATATCTATAGATTTAGATATGGTGGCATCAATTGATATAGGGAGTTTAGAAATATATATGGAAAATCGTTTATTAACCATAACACAATTTTTACGAATAAATTTTCTTGAGAGATTTGAATTTCTCTTCTCCCCCACCCTCTGGGAAATCAAATATCGCATGTGGAGCAAGTGCAATGGCGGAGTCTAAAAATCAGGTGTGACTGGTCGCACAGCACACAACTTTCTCAAAAAATAAGTGATTTTTGTATTTTAAACACAATCGTTGGATCGAATTTTGAGAAAATCGAAAAAAAAACTGAAAAAATACATCAGTAAAGTACTTTTTGGTGGATTTGTTCAGAAGCTTCGTGTCACGAGCCAGGGGAGTGCCAAACTTAAATATAAAATTTCAACATCCTAGATCTTTTCGTTCTTGAGATATTTTGTTCACAGCACACACACACAGAGCATGTCGCGAAAACCACTTTTTTTACTTAGGGGACCTCAAAACATGTATATCCATCAAAATCTAATTTTTGACATAGGTAAGTATATATTAGTCTATTATTATTATAATTATTTATAATATACAATTTTTTTGTTTTTTTATATAACACCTCGTATTGTTAAATATACATTCAAATATGGCAAAATGAGAATATACATTTTAAAGATCATCTAAAAAATAATTAATTTTTGAAATTTTAATCAAAATCGCTTGCGCGAATTTTGAGAAAATCTAAAAAAAAAAACTGAAAAAGTGCATCAGTAGGGTACTAATACTCTTTGGCCGATTTTGTTCAAAAACTTGTGTCACGTCTCAGGAGGGTGCCTTATTTTTTTAAATATAAAATTTCAATCTCATAGCTCTTTTCGTTCTTGAGATATTTTGTTCACAGACACACACAGTCAGACCATGTGGCGAAAACCACTTTTTTGGATTCAGGGGTCCTCAAAACGTATATATCCATCAAAATTTCGACATCGAACTTTTGACATGAATCCAATACTTTCTCTGTATATATATTAACATATATAGGTAAGTAAAAATTCTAAAAATTTACTTATTCTCAATAAACGTATAAAATAAAATTGAATTAGCTTTAAAATTCATTTTTTTTTAATTTATTTAAGTTCCTAGAGAGGCCGTCTAAAATAATTAGTGTAAAATTAATGTAATCTATTAAAATTTTCATTGCTTGGAAGATTTGATTAAAATCAAATTTAAAACTAAAATAATTTTTTTAGTTAATTCCAAGTGTTAGAGGTAACTGGTCAACACTAAAAACTTTTAATTATTTTACTTGGCAGTTTTAGAATAAATAAAAAACTACGTTATATGACACCTAAGGAAACAAATAAATCATTAAGTTTCCCGGCATTAGGTCTATTTTATGGGTTCTACAAAACTAATTAGAGATTTATCGCGGGCGAAAGGAATTACTAAAGACGGTACTTAAATGAACTCAAAAGACCTTTCGTTTACGATTATAAGAATTTTGGAATAAAAAATTATATATTAGTTTGAAGAAGGAGACAAGAGGAAAAAAAATCGAATTTTTTGCTGAATGCAATTGTGGCACAACTAACAAATTGGGTCCTAAACTCATTCTTATCAAGATATACTTCTGATCTACTTTATATCAGAAGATTTAGTTTAATTTGGAAACCCAAGAGAATGAAGTTTTATACTAATTGCAAACTTCTTAATAGTAATGCAGACTTCACAAGAAGGTGAATAGCGCAATTTCTCAAAAAATACTTTTTCTATTTCATTCAGCAAGTGATAAGAAAAGTTAGCTATAAAGAGGGAGAAGGAAATCACGTGCTAGCGAGAAACTGGACAGAAAAGGGAATATAGCAAATTTGTTTAATTTCACACCTCCAAGGAAATTTTATTTATTTAATAATTCCACGACATTTCAGGAGTCAATAATAATATTACAACAATAAATAAGGCTTGATTGAGCAGAGAGAGTAGA
>JAKCPI010011250.1:0-73323 GCA_023213315.1 Euborellia annulipes
AATTCCTGATATTGGAAAAAACTCAAAGCAGGCAAATAAAAAATAATTATTATAGGACGCCTGGAAGAGATGCAAACAAAATGACAGCAATGTCCATCGTTTGATAACTTCAAAAGTTGGAATTTTTTTTTGTTTTTTATACAATGGTCTAATATTTTTTTATTTATTCATCCAATATTAAGAATAAGCTCAAAAGTAAACTATGAGACAGAAATTCCTCAACCAAGCTGATTTTTTTGGCATGGCAAGGGTGTAGAGAAGGGAAAAACAAAACCAAGTTGTTTTTATTTTCCAATTGAGTTTTATTTATTCCTAGTATTTCAGGAAGGCATTTTAGGCAAATATTAAAGAATAAAACACAGTTGGAAAAATAAAAAAAAAAAAAAACTTTTTGTTTTTTTGGTCTCCCTTCCCCTTGCCGAAAAATTATCGTGGTTGAGGAGTTTCTGGTCTTTAATTCTGTCGGCAACCATAAGATGCTTTGCAATTTTTAATTTAAACTACTTCCGCCGTTTCAACTTTTTTTTTCAATTATATTTATAAAAAAACTAATTTTGTCCTCTAAAAACAGAATTTTCATTATTTCAAAAAAATAAACATCTATATTCTTAATTTCAATCATGATAAATAGGGCAAACGTGAATAATAAAAAAATAAGCTAGCTGCGCATCTGAAGATGATCGAAAAGAGACAAAAACGTTAAGAGAAATTGAATAAAATCTGAGCCCAAAATAATAACGTCACCTGTAGACATCGCCCGATTTAAAGAGTGGCTCTTGCATTTTTTCTAACCAAAGATGCTGTGGTCCAATAACGCTACCCGGGCCGACAGATCCGTAGCCATGCGATCGCCTCCCTCGCCTGCATTTTGTAATGTTTCACCAGATAAGCGCCAATTAATGTTCCAGTGCGTCCAAGTCCCGCCTGCGGGCACATCACACTGCCTCACTCTCTCCCTCTCTCTCACTCTCATCAAAAAATAAATAAACATTTCTTTTAAAACCTAAAATCTTATATCTTGACTGGTCTTTGGAATGGAGAGTAGAGGTCTCACCTTGCAATGGACGGCGATCGCTCCTCGAGTGCTCTCCACAATATCCAAGAATCTCTGAGTGATTTCTATCGAAGGAGTTCCTCCGTCTATGATGAACAAATCGAAATGCATTATCCCAGCATCATGAAACCTGAATAAAAAAAAAAAAAAAAAAACGGGATTAATAAAGTGAAGCGAAGGCGGGCGATGCGGCTAGTAACATTATAAATATCAAACCACAAATATAGAAAACTCACACATTTGTCCTGTATTGTGCCCTGTTGAGTCGAATGACTGCTCGGACATTGTTCTCTTTGAAATAGGGCAGATAATGTTCCGGAGGTTTAGCGATGGCGTTGCTTTGCTCGCTGGGGCCGCAAAACGCTAGCAATTTCTCAGGCACGATCCAATTAATGTCTCCTTGCGAGAGACGTTCGAACCGAGTGTATTCGGCGATATCGAAGTCACACATGTTCATCAGACCCAGTTTTTGAAGCTCTGTAAATAAAGTTTCTTGAAGCCGGGCGACTGCCAAGTATCAAATCATCCCGGAGTAACACCCACCTTTCCAGATTTTTTTATGTTTAGACGAGCAAGTCAGAACAGTCCAATAACAGAGAAATCAATAATATAAATAATGTACCTATATATTATAGATTAGGCTTATAATTTAATTAGGCACAAAGTTGTCATTGGTGCTGCGGCACAAATTTTGTCCGTAACTTCTCCCTTTCGGCATTTGGCATCCAAAGGCTCTTTATTTGCTGCCAGGGCCGGAAATAGGAGATTTTTTAGGGGGGAGGGGCAAAATATAATTTGCCGCCCCCTCCTTAAAACTTTCTATGCAAAATTCATATCATTTTTCTTTTTTTTAGTAAATCTTTCTTTAATTGTCGCCCCCAGATATCTGCCGCTCGGGGGCACATGCACCCACTGCCCCCCCCGCTAGATCTGGCCTTGTTTGCTGCACCCGTACTTGCTCTCTTCCATCCCTTAACATCAACAGTAACTTCTCTTCAGATTAAATAAATATATAAATTATATGTATATTTTATTGATTTCTCTATTATTGGATTTCTCTGACTTGCTCATATACACATTTCTAAATTTACAACCCTGGTGAGTTAACACCAGATTTTTTAAAGTTGAGAAAATTCGAGTCAGCCAAATGAAATGCTCGATTCTTGGGAAAAAAAATTTAAAACTCTCTTCATAATCAACATATTGATATAAAATTTTTACCAAAATATAAAGGAATAAATAGAGAATCAAGAAAAAAATATTTCAAAAGTCCTGCTCTGTTATGCGCGATGACTTGGGAGATGGTTGATGAGTGATTGAGTGATTGACTTGATGGGGGGGAAATAAAGCTAAATAAATAAATGATAAAATGCAGTCTTGGTTGTTACAGTCATTGATGAACATTGCCATTAAGTTTTAGTTTGGAAAAGGAAATAAAAAAAGAAAAAGGCGATACTTGTAAAGAGCGTGTAGACAATCGAGAATGGAGATAGTGAACTCGGAGGGTCCCTGGCAGGCATCCTGGAACGGTTTAAATGACGGAGCTCCATCCTGGCAAAGGCAACTGAACGCAATCAAAGGTTTATAGTTGAGGAAGAGGACCGCAAATGAAGCGATGAGGAACGCAGCGTTCGCCCTCTTCTCGGGGTTCAGACCGCTTGTATAATGAACAATTCGCATGCCCTCGTATTCCGGACGTTTTAATTTGGAATTTAACAACTGACAGTATCGATATAAGAGACCTGTAATCAAAGATTTATTATATCACCCAACAATTGGATGCCAGAACTGGCATTTAATCTACATTAAGGCAAGGGCGGACCCAGAGGTGTTTCTTTGGGGGGTAATCTGTGTGTCTCGTCGTTCAGCACACTATTTTTTTTTTAATTTCTGTTATTTAAAAGCGCATTCTGTTTTTGTTTTCCTAAATATTAATTAAACTTTAAATTTTTAATTTTTAATTTTAAAAAATTTAAAATTAAAATTATTTTTTTTTAAAAAAATATACGTTTTTCGGGTGGGGGGGGGGGGGGGGCGGTTCCTCCCCCCTCTCCCCCCCTCTTTCCTTCCATTAAAGTCCTATGAGTTGATACAAAATATTATAAATATCAGCGGAAAAAATGAGGCCTAAATGATAACCGAACAAGAGAGGAGAGGAGTTTGACATCGAAGGGGGATTCAATTAATTATTAATCTATAATTTTATACTAGAAAAAAAAAAGTTCCCTAACATAATCAACAGATGTTTTTTTTCGATTAAAAAAGTTCACGGGAAAAAAACTAAAATTGAAAACAATGCAGTTCTTCAGAAGGGCGAATTCAAGGCTCGGAGGGGGGGGACCTTTTAATTTCCCGTATTTCCTCAATTCTAAGACGCCATCAAATATAATACCCAGTCTAGTTTTTGAGAAAAATATTTTGAGAATTTACACAACTGGCGTCAGACCGTGCGACGGGCCGGCCTGTACTATTCCTACCTGCTCGCAAAAACCCATGAAACCCTAATTCCAAATTCCGCTGACCCTGCACTGCGGGAATAATCAGGGAAAGAAAGAAGAAGAAGAAATAAAATTATCTTATTAGGATAGATCATTCAAATTTACCGTTAACCATTTACTGCAATGGTAATTTAACTTAGTACTGTATAGTACCATACATATTAATCACAAACTTCATTTTCGAGCAGTATACTGCTCATTGACAGCGATTGTAAGACGCCATCGATTCTAAGACGCACCGCATTTTGGAAAAGATTATTTTTGAAAAAAGTGTGTCTTAGAATCGATGAAATACGGTAGTAGAAAAGTTGAAGATATCACTATAATATAAATATCCCCTGTAGTGTGTAGACTCTATCAACACAACTGTCAGAGCGTTTTTTCTCAAAGCCCCTGATTATCAAATAAATTAATAGAATTCAAAGAATATCTCACCGAGATGCAATGGTCCAAAGTCAGAGTAGAAATTAGTGTAGATAAAGTCCGAATCGGTGGAGAAGAAATGGAACTCGTTGGTTGAGCGTGGCAGGTTGCCATGGACGGTCATAAAATACAACCTATTAGGCAGGTACTCAGCAAGAAAGAAGAGTGGCAAATCACGGTCACGATCTCGTTCTCGGTAGCGCCTCGGGGAGGAGGCCGAGGACCGATGAGCATTGAGCCGATGGCTGCGTCCTCCACGCAAATCCGTCGAGTGCATATGGCCGAAGGCATACGGCCTATGTTAAGTGGCTGTGAGACTCGCGCACTAAATTTTTTTTTAGATTTTTTTTTTATCCCAACCCCCCCGTTATCTGTCCCCGAACCATATTCGAATAGACATTTCACTTTTTGTTTATATTTTTATTTTTATTTTCTATTTATAAAATCTAGATGGCGTTGTTGTTCGGGAATAAATATTTTTATTGCTTTTTTTTTTTAATAAATTTGACTTGAATATGATTAATTAATTTTAGAAATAAAGAAAGGAAATTTGGAAAATCAACAACGATCTTCCGCTTCGGTCCGTATCTATATTAAAGTAGAGCATATAGAGAGAATTGTGCACTGAATATGTTAAGCATTTTTATAAATTTCAGCGTCTGTTTCCATCTATGGTTTCCATTGACTTTAAAAATGCAAATATTATTAAAAACCGTTACCATGGTAATACAACTGAGAAGTTGACTTTATATTAATCACAAATAAAATATTGATTTAATATTAATTTAAATCAATTTGTAGATCCAATTACTGGAATAAAATTAAATCGGAATGTAACAGTTACAACGTCTGTTCATTGCGATAAAATATAATTTTATAAAAATGATTTTCTATTTAAATTTATAAATTAGAATTATTAAGAAATAAAATAAGTATTTGTTGAGAAAGAATTAATTTTTCAAAGTTGAAGATATAATCAAAATAAATGAAGAAAATGAAGTATCATTAGAGAAAGACAAAATGGAGAGCCCCTGCAAACTGGGAAAATGCAACCATTTAAACACGCATGTTATGACCACGCTTCCCTGTAGGGGTTTAGAAGCCATTCACAACAAAGACTATTCCAAAAGGATATGGCAAGGAGAATATGGAAGGACTCCAGAACAAGAGCTATCGGTACACATATTTACGAATGTGAATTCTAAGGTTAAAATGGCCTCAGTAGCAAAACAAAATTAAATTAAAAAATGTGGTGTGACTTGCGCACAGCACACAACTTCGGTAATCTCGACATCGAATTTTTGACATGATCGCAATACTCTCTCTCTAAATATTTCATATATAGAGTAGGAGAAAGTAAAAATACTTGATATTAAAATAGCAAATGTTTCGCTTCATTTGACGTCTTGAGCCATAAAATACTATTATTAATATTATTAAAATAGGATAATCAATTTTATATAAAAAAAATAAACCATCATTTAAAAAAATAATACATTGGTATGACCTCCATAGAACCAAACGTTTCTAGAGTATAAATATATAATTATCAAGTACACATATGAAAGCCTTCCCAGGAGACAAACTTTTACGAGTAGGCCTTATTTGATTAATGCTGAAAATATAAAATTGATTCTAGTAGTAAAAGTTAGCAAAAGATCATTAAAAACAAAATAAATGTATTTTTTGAATGCTTTTTATAATAGTATTTACAATCTCAGGTAGCATCCTTGAAATAGACCTGAACGGAGGGTATATAAAAGTCCTCTCGCATGAACACATCTAAAAATGCCTGTCGATCATCAGGGATGCCATTCTGGTCCAGGGTCTTGTTCATGTCCAACTTTTTACCCCGGGCTTTCCAAATATACCTCAGGGCATTGCTATTAAATGGCATATATCTCTCCCGAATTCGGTTCATTGTGTCCTCCTCACACACCTGGAGAAAATTACTCATATAATTAAATTGTTACACTACACTCAATGAAAACATAACAATTCCTTTCTTCTTAAGGGGGGAGTCTCCAATGAGTCGTTTTGAAGGGACGATTATTTCTCTAACCCTGGTCGTACACGAGGACATTTTTTAAGCAATTTCTGGCGACATTTCTGGCACCATAAAAATGTCTTCGTGTATGACAGCAAAAATGGAATTGGAATTGGAATTGGCTTGAAAAAAAATGTTTGTTCTATTTTTTCGAGCCAAATCGGCGCAATCAGAATGCGCACAAACGCAAACGAGTCGAAAATGGCCGTTTGAAGACATTTCTCGGTCAAGAAAAATGTCTCCGTGTATGACGAAAAGTTGTCTGATCGCGCCAGAAAAATAGCCCGTGTTCTATTTTTTTGGGCCAATTCGACGCAAAGAGGGTGCGCAGTAAATCGACCATATCTGGCAACACCGCTTTTTGGAAATTTGTTGTCATCATAACCTAGAATTTTTCACTTTTTGACAGCAGTTGACAGATCTTTAAAATAATTATATTGTCAAATTATCATAAAAATATAAAATATATAGACACACCTCATTTGGAAAATAAAATTAAGGTAAGAATTAATTATTAAATTAAATTATTATTAAATAACATTATTATTTATTTTAATTTTCACTTGGAATATAATAATTAATAAAAATATATTTTTTTGCAGTTCTTTTTTGGAAATTATAGTTTATAATAAAAGAAGAGCAATATCTAGATTATATATTTATATTATTATACAAGGTAAATGAATACTTTGTTTTAAATAACTATTATTTATTTAAATTTTCATTTGGAATATAATCTTTGATAATAACTAAAATATTTATTTTAGATGAATTTGAACAAACATTTATGATTTAAATTTATATTGTGGAAGTGTTTTTTATGATGAACTGAGATGTTGATAGTTAATAAAATAAAACACGGTAGTTTTTTGGTTGCAGGTTTATTTTCGACTGAACATTCAGTTCAGATGGTTATAAACCATAATCTTCAGGCTTGGAAATCACAATCAAGTTATATTTTGTATAATATATGAATGCATTCATTTCTTTATATTTTAGTTTTATGATTAACAAAATTTTAAATAAATAAAATTTTCATTGTGCATATAATATTTATTATTTATCTAAAGAAACCAAAAATCCTTTGTATAGATATTAAAAAACAATTCTTAGCTTATTTTTTTCCAAATGAGGTATGTCTATATATTTTTTTTATTAATAAATATATATTTCTATATATATTAAGGGCCTCTTATAGTTTTAACCTAAAAAAGTTTTTGATTCAGCTGTCAGTTTAAATTTTCAAACTGCGCAAGTTTCTGCGCAGAATTGGCCCCAAAAATACAAATGTCCTCGTGTATGACAGGTTTTTTTTCAAGCTAGAAATTCAGGCCATTTTTTCAAGACATTTTTATGGAGCAAGAAATGTCGCCAGAAATTGTTTAAAAAATGTCCTCGTGTACGACGGGCTTAAGAGATGGCTACCTTCGCTCCATGTAAGAAACATTTAATATGAAATATCTTATAAATTTCTAAGTAAATTTAATACAAATACAAATCATTTTACTAGATTTAACTCAAATTAAATAAAATAAAGAAAAAAACGTCGATTTTCAATTTGAGGGATAAATTGACATAATCTCGATATGTTTTGTTGGATATTAAAAAAAAAAATTTGTTTTTAGAAGAATTTCCAATGAAATAAACAGAAATCTAATCTTGAAAGATTATTTTAAAATTTTAGAAATTTGGTGTAAATAAAAAATTTCAACATTTTTGTCTTTTTTTTTAATTGTAATCTATATATATATATATATATCTGTCTGTCCGTCTGTCTGTCACGCTATATTTGGGCAATTTCCCGTTGGGATTTCGGAACAAAATTTTTTATGCTAAAGGAGACCTTCTAGGGAATACAGGAAAATTACAATATTTTCATCCCGAAATTCCTATAACTTTTTGAGTCATTAATCCCTAAAGTTCACCATTTCTCCCATAGGAAATGTATAGAGAAAATTATTTATGTTTTCTTTGCATTCCTATGTATTCTATGATTGTAAAAAAATCCCCAAGCAGGCACTGGATTGGAATAGTAATAATTTTTTTTTTCATAATTAAGGCCAGGGTCCTCCGCAGGTGGGCACGAACCAGCTGAAGGGGTGTCGAGGGGGGTGGGGGCGCCGCGGCTAGTTATTTATTAAAATGATATGGATTTGTGTTAAATTTACTTAAAAATGTATTAGATCTTTCATACCAAATGTTTCTTAAATTACAGTATCATTAAGGTAGATTAGAAAGGTCTTTTTAAGAAGAAACAATGTTACGTTTTCATTGACGTGCAGTATATATCAAAATTTGAAGAGAAAATATAGGATAAGACAAAGTAAAAAGGAATAAAAGTGCAGCCAGGATTAAATTTGACGAGAGCAAGTCGGCATCCTTCGTCAGGGTTAAATATTGATATTGATGGAATATAAAAAAAATGTAGCGTATTTTATTTAATATATATTGACTGAGGAAGGATGCGACTTGGATATCCGAAACGTTGAATAAAAAAATTAAATTTTTATCTCTAGGGCCATTAAAGTATTGACTAATAGGCCCTTTTTGCCTCCAGTTTCACCAAAATTTTTTTTTTTAAGCAAAAACCGCTTAACAATATAAAAAAAAAGTTTACATAATCACGTGATTAGCACCTCCCTCTGCAATATGAAAAAACAATATTCATCCCTCTCTCTAGAACGTTTACGTAATACTTGAATGGCCCATTTGCATTTCATGCAGGCATCAATAAAACAGAATAAATAATGAATGTGAATATAAACCGTGAGGAAGGTGGTGACGCCGATAAACATATTGATGATCCTGAGAGGCCTAGGGTTCCTGGTCAACAGGCCCACCTCATAATCGGGATCGAGCCACCAGGGCGTATTAGGTGGCGGCTTCCAATCCCCTGTGGGGACATGTGGCCAGGTGTGTGGCATCGGGCCATGTGGAGTGTAGGCCACCCGCACACCTGTCACCGGTTGAATTCGTCGTTTGATCTACGAGAAAATGAATATATTACATTTATTCAACTTAGAACTATATTAATGAAAATATTTACATCATATGTACGACGATCAAAAAAATGGCTGATGTCCTTCCCGGCATAGGCGGCTAAAACACGCGCCTCATTACTTTCCCAATACCTAAAAAAAAATATTTTGATGTAGATTAGATAAGAAGTTGTAAGAAAATATATTCCGATATTTCGTAGCCCGATTATTTGTATTTCCCGCTGATTCGTACAAACGTGCCAGTCTCCAGAGAAAATCCCGATAACTGGTATAAAAACAATACTTTTCAGTCCTCTCGATAATTCGTATTATTTTTATGCTTCGAGATCACTTAAAAGGTCTTATAATTCGTATTTCCAATTTTAAAAAGCTCGTTAATTTGTACTATTTTCAAGAGGGGGAGGAGAGTGACGAGTTTTTCTCGTTCATTCTTAATCTTTTCAGTCAAAGGAAATGAGGAGAGGAGCGTGAGAAATTGAGCTTCTCTTCTCTTTGATTCCCGATAATTCGTACCAAACTATCGCTCCCGTGACGATACGAATTATCAGAATTCTACTGTATGAAGACTTTTTTTAGAAAGGATAGAAAGGAATTACTCAACAAGGCTAAGGTTACAGAGAACGCGAATTCGGACGTGTTCGCAAGAACAATCAAACTAATCAAATAAATCTGAACTTTTCGTCCTAATTTGCGTCCACTATACCCATCTTAAGAATTTGTAACTGTAGTCCCAGAAAGAACTCACTGAAGGAGTACCGATGAGATGTTGATGACACGGTCAAAGATGGACACCCAGCAATCATTGGGTGGTTTGTTATGCAGAACCACTTCACTTGGCAGATAGTGAATTTGTATAGACATCTCGTAGGGCAAGATTGGGAATCCCTCGGGTGGTTCGCATGGCAATCGGCATGGTGGTCCTTCAAGTAATTCAGGACATGTACATACACATGGTTTAGTCGGTGGACGTTTCTTCTTACGACGCCGTGGTTTCGGACGAGGCATGCCCGTTGGCCAGCATGGTGCCGCACATGGTGGTCCGTGGCAAATGCAAACGGTATGGTATCGTTTTTTTGCCCATTGACGAAGCCGACGAACCAGCCCTGCCGGCACCACCGCTTGTTTACACATGGCGACCTTCGCCCTCTGGATACTTACCTTATAATGATTGAAGGTTTTTTATGTTGCTATGATCTAGCAGGCCATGGTAAGACAGACGGATTGGATTAGTCATAGCAGTGCTGCCAAACTATGAGCGGCGAGAAAATCCGGGTTTAAATAAAGCACCATGGCGGACCCCGAAAACCAAGCATATGAAACATTCCCCAGCAGCCATCAGTACGAATTATTTTGCTCCTTAAATGGAAAAGTGACACAACTCAAAAAGTCTCTTTTTTCAAGAAAGCCGTTAAAGTTTTCTATTTTCTTAATGGAAAACGCGATGAATTTAAATTATTGTGATATCATTGTATGCAATGCACATATTTCTTCTAAAAACTGTACTGCTTTGTGTTTAACTCGACATCAGTTAGACAAATGATGTTTTCCACAAAAATTAGAGCAAAAACGCCAAAATTGAAAAACGATACTAGCATAATCTGGGGGCGAAACTTACAAGTGAAAGAAATGACACTTTCCCACTAAAATCTACCCATAAAAAGATCTCATTAATACATATCTTATTCCCGAGATCAGAGTCACAGGTCACATTTACAATTTGTATCAGTGCATAAGGATCTCGGAGAATAAGAAGTCAGATTTATGCCCCGATTATAAAAATTGTTTTTTTTCTTGGGTTCCTATATCTGAAACACACTTACTTTGCCATTGGCCAAATGGTTTTTCCGACGGCCATTTATTTAAAAAAAAAAAAAAAATAATACATATCTTATTTTTGTTCATTTTTTGTTATATAAAATCTCAAAATTGATAATTTTTTAGTTGTGTCACTTTTCTATTTAAAGAGCGAAATATATCATAAACATGTAAAATAAAAACCCTAATGGCCATAAGAGCCACAAAAGGGCTGCAGTTGTTGGATGATAGAGAAAAAAAAATAGAAAGTGGCTTAAATGGACCCTGTTATGCATTAGTGTGTCAAGCGCCAAAAAAAATTAAAAATTGAGTTAAGCACGGAATATTGTTTCAAATGCTATAATTAATAGTATTTTTTATTAAATATGTCCTAAAAAAATTTATATTTAATGTTACTTGCACAATTGACAAAAAAATTATATATAATCTAATCAAAACAAAAAACTTTAATGTTGATTTTCTCAAATCTCGGTAGCTGGCGCTTGACACACTAATGCCTAACAGGGTCCAAATAAGAATGCCTGGACTACATTAGATAGGATTCAATTTACAAACATGGGAAAGATTTATATTTTGTTACCATGGTAACAACCATTTCTCCTCTTTCCTATGAAGTACAAGAGTAAAGTGGTCTTCATAAGATTTCAATGGCAAAATGAAAATATACATTTTAAAGAGCATCTAAAAAATAATTGATTTTTGAATTTTAATTAAAATCGTTGGAGTGAAATTTGAGAAAATCGAAAAAGCAATCAGTTTTTTTTTTTTTTTTTTAACATTCTTTTTTTCGTTCTCACACTAATTCACAAGTCTTTTCGGCAACTGGCCATTTAAGACTTTGACGATAACCGTTGTAAAAAATTCTATTATGGATTCAGGCATTCTATTTAAGCCACTGAAGTTTAAATTTAATTGATATATTATAATTCAATAATGATATAAAATATAGGCAATGTCTCAACGCTGTCTTTTGAAAAATGAACATGGCATTTCATTAAAAAAAATTCCTCAAATCAAAGTTCAGGTCTGACTGTGAGAAAAGAGTTCTAACTCTTTTCTTGACTACTCCACTGTTGACAGATTGTTTACATCGTTAACAGATGATTTTGTGGAAAATTCAAAAAATAATATGATTAGTTAAGCTAGCACCTTTTAACGAAAGTAATAGAGAAATAAAAATATAATATAATTCGCTGAGCAAATGATTTTCCAACGAAGGGCGGTAAAAAAAACTCTTTTGACTTTTTGGCTGTTGGCACACGAAGAAGCTGGGCGGGGAAAACTCTTCTCTCTCTCTCTCTCTTTCTAGTCCAGAGATCGGTATTTCAGTTCCCGCGAGACGCAGCTTCCGAATGGATCCATTCAGAGGTAGGTTGCTCTGACTTGTCTTGTTATTTATACTAAAAAAAAAAGGCTTTGTTTTATCTGAGAAGGAAGGGGTGTGTGAGTAAATAAATAAATCTTACACACACCTTCTGGAGAAATAGAAATAAAGAAAAACGAGACATACATGCATTTGGCAGGAAATCGACGGGAAAACTAACCTTACTTTAATAACAAAATTAACTCGAGTTTTGGACCAACTAATAAATGAGAAAAATCATTAAATTGAATACATGAATAAATTCTTTACATAGTCGGTGATATTTTTAATCCGAAACTCCACCGCCACGCTGTCTTTTCGGCAAGGATGTAGGGAAGAAAAACAAAAACAAGAAGTTTGACGTCACTACGTCTTACAAATCAAGTGTCTATAGTGGCAGGATTTTTATTTTTCCCAAATCTTCCCCAAAACCTACAATCTTCAGACTTTCAAGTCTAACCTCAACAGGCATCTTCTCAGTTCCCGCAGTTGAGTTTCCCCTTTATGCTTCTCCTTTTGTTTTTATTTTCTTCCTGGCTGCATGTGACTATTGGTCATTATAGGTCTTCGGACCTTATGCACCCATTCCAAAAAAAAAAAAAAAAAATGAGTTTTATTCATAATATTTCAAAGGCACAAAGGCTCTTCTGCTTCAGATAAAGCTAAAAAAAATTACTGTATACTGTAATTGTAATGATAACAGAGTGTAAAATGAGGTACAATAATGCTTTTATCTTACTGTTAAAATTGTAAACTATTATAAAAATTATTTTGTTAACATTATAATTTTTTTAGCTTCATCTAAAGTAGAAGAGCCTTTGTGCCTTTGAAATTTTATGAATAAAACTCATTTGGGAAAAATAAAAAACCTGCCACTATAGACACATGATTTGTAAGACGTTGTGACGTCAAAACTCTTGTTTTTGTTTTTCTTCCCTACATCCTTGCTGAAAAAACAGCGTGGCGGTGGTGTTTAGGATTATATGCCTTTCGGCATCACTCATTAATTTCGATATTTTTAATACTTAATTAATCCATACGAGTAATTTCATACTTTACTATCACTTCAATTTTTCTAACCTGTAATTTTTTATTAAGGAATATAGTGAATGTTCTATACCGGGTGGGCCAATAGTGCGTGGACGGAAGATTGTAGGCTTATTAACGGACATTTTTAAAATTTGTTGATCGCACATAATGTGGGGCCTTTAGGGCTACAAATTAAAAATATTTTTGTTCCAATTGCACCTCATATACAGGGTGGTCCATATCAAAGTTATGTTTTTTAAATGGAACGCCCTGTATATTATTGCATATTTGGATTTACGGCCAATTTTAGTATGAGTTTATGTCATGCAATGTGTTACAAACCAAACCGTTTAGCCGCAAATCGGGCTTTAGTGAAAAAACTGCTGTCTGGAAAAAATTGAATATCTCGCGAACCATAAAACTTAGGGGACTGTTCTTTTGGGGAGGTTACTAACATTGAAATGTACTAATGTAGGCCAAATGGGTAACCCGGAATTATTCTTATGTTGGGAGAAATGGCCATGCCAATTTGGAAAATTTCAATCATGGATAACTTCATTTTTTCAAATGGAACATGCTACTTTTTTTATGCCATGGGACGTGAAATTTAATTATCTTTCAGCTGATATAAGGTTGTCTATATCTATCTTTGGTAGTTTTCTTTTTATTCCAAAATATCTGATAACGAAAAAAAAATTATAGACAAAATAATTGAAAAAAAATCCAAACGCAAAACAAAATCGTAATAAATGGACAAATTATGCTAAATATTCGAAAATGTCTTTAAATTTCCCCCTAAAATCATTTATTTGAACTCCTCAAAGAAGTCCCGCTTGCTCAAATTCGGGTTATGATTTGTCAACAAGATGGCGCACCTCCTAATCTGAACATAACCCTAATTTATTTTTCGAGAAGTTCAGATAAATGATTTTAAAGGAAATTAAAAGACATTTTCGAATATTTTGCATATTTTTTCCATTTATTACAATTTTGTTTTGCGTTTGGATTTTTTTTCAATTATTTTGTCAATAATAAAAATTTTTTTTTTTTCGTTATCAGATATTTTGGAATAAAAAGAAAACTACCAAAGATAGATATAGACAACCTTATATCAGCTGAAAGATAATTAAATTTCACGTCCCATGGCATAAAAAAAGTAGCATGTTCCATTTGAAAAAATGAAGTTATCCATGATTGAAATTTTCCAAATTGGCATGGTCATTTCTCCCAACATAAGAATAATTCCGGGTTACCCATTTGGCCTACATTAGTACATTTCAATGTTAGTAACCTCCCAAAAGAACAGTCCCCTAAGTTTTATGGTTCGCGAGATATTCAATTTTTCCAGACAGCAGTTTTTTCACTAAAGCCCGATTTGCGGCTAAACGGTTTGGTTTGGAATACATTGCATGACATAAACTCATACTAAAATTGGCCGTAAAATCCAAATATGCAATAATATACAGGGCGTTCCATTTAAAAAAACATAACTTTGATATGGACCACCCTGTATATGAGGTGCAATTGGAACAAAAATATTTTTAATTTGTAGCCCTAAAGGCCCCACATTATGTGCGATCAACAAATTTTAAAAATGTCCGTTAATAAGCCTACAATCTTCCGTCCACGCACTATTGGCCCACCCGGTATAGGCTTATTTAATACGAAATTTTTTTTTTTACATATTTTAGAAAAATACCAATTTAAAGAGAAACAAAAAAAAAATTATATCAATAAATTATGAGATTAACTCTAGTAGCGGGAAGGGGCGAGGCTCTTGGGCATGGAAATTTAGAGGGGGAGAGAATACGAAACACTTCGTTTGATTATTTTCTACTTCTTAAAAATAAATTTCTCTTACTTGTTAGTACACGCAAAAAACCTTTCGATTAAAAGTACAATCTTTTAAAAATTTATCAAAATTCAATTAACGGTTCAATATTACGGTACATTCGAATTTCAAGATTTCGTGCACGGAAGCACCTCGGGATAAATAAACGAGGATCCCGATTTTTTAATTTTCTTTTATACAAGAAATCCTAATTTGAGTGTTTCTTTCTTCTCTTATATTTAAGGTATTTAAGAGAAACCAAATAAATATTTTCTCCAATCTTTTTGACATGTTTGTTTGACTTTGTTGAATTTATTTTTCTTAAATCGAGTTCAAAAGAATCACTTAAGTGTGAAGATCAAGAGAAAAAAAGAGAGAGAGACACTTTAGTTTGATTTCTATTAACAATTAGAGACATCTGGGGATGAAAATTGACGAATCATAAACTTTTGCAAAGATTATTTTTTCGGTTGAAAAAAAAAAAGGATTCTTAAAAAATAGAGACCACACTAATATTTTTAATGCTATCTCCTGTAGTTTAGTTTTAGTTAATTTTTTGATAAATAGATTTAATTATTCATTTCTTTATAAATAAGGAGAAATAGAACCCCGACAGTGTGCGTGCGAATCAGAAGAAATATGAACAGATTTATGCTGAGGAACTTTGACAGATGATACAATTTAATTTATCTCTCTTTAGAATCATAATTCATCTACACACATTCATCTATACATCTTTGTCTATCCTAATTATTGGGATATTATTTAGACCCCTAGCACAAGAAGCGGATACTCTACTACTGGGTTATGGCCCAAGGAAAGGACGAGCCAGAATTTAGAGATATTTTGAAAGGCCTCTTTGACATGTACATTCAAATGCTTTAAGCATAATTAAAATTGAGCAAGATAGGGTTATTAATTTATCTTTTCTTCTTCTATAGTTCTATTAATTAGGTATTATTTAAGGTAATTTTAAGCAATAAAAGATCTTAAATAATAAACTTCTAGTTTTGTTGGAATTTGAAATTAATTTTGCCCATGTGGACGAAAACAAAGGAAATCCTTAAAGTTTTAAAAATTTTTTGAAAATTCTCAATGTTCATAGCCACGTGTTTCTGTTTTACAAATGACTCAGATTTTGCAGACATTATTTTTTATTGAAATGGAAAAAATCTACAGGTACCTATTAAATTTCTAAAAAAAAAAATTTGACCTTGAAATAAGGACCGCCCTAATGTATATGCATACATATTAAGATTTTTTTGCAATTCTGGCGTCGTTATGACCTGAAAGTTTAAAAATATATAAAAACTTTGTGGTAGATTTTTTTCAATCTTGACTTTCTTTTTTACTTTCTCTTACCTATGTATATATGTAATATATATATAGAGAGAAAGTACCTATTGGATTCATGTCAAAAATTCGATGTCGAGATTTTGATGGATCTTCACGTTTTGAGGTCCCCTGAATCCAAAAAATCTGGTGTGACTGGCGCACAGCACACAACTTTCTCTTACCCTTCGGTAAGAGAAAGTTGTGCACCGTGCTGGACACACCAGATTTTTTGTGTCGAGATATTTTTAGTTTCCCATAGCACCTTAGTTTAAAACTTGCATTTTAAATGTTGACTGCTTCAAATAAACTATGGTTATTTTTCAAAATTTTAATCTCATATTTGGACATTTTATACACAATATAGAATCGTAAATAAATACAAAATTTCATAAGAATTGGAAAAAAAATTTTTAAATGCGTAAAAAGTTCCAAAGGGGACCCCCTTTTGAATCGAAATTAACATACAAATCCCTATAGGAAATTAACATAAGGCCTATGAGAGAAGGCGGAGAGACAGACGATAATGTTTGCAAGTGAGAGAGAGAGAATATATATATGTTTTCTCCGAAACAATCAAAGACAGAAATAAAATTTAAAAAAATGGGAATTTAAATAATAATTGATTTTTAATCTAATAAAAAGAAAAAGATTTAAATTCCGTTACCATGGCAACCATTTCTATCTTTCCTATGAAGAACAAGAGTAAAGTGGTCTTCAGAAGATTTCAACGGCAAAATGAGAATATACATTTTAAAGAGCATCTAAAAAATAGTTCATTTATGAATTTTAAAAAAATCCTTGGAGGGAATTTTGAGAAAATCGAAAAAAAACTGAAAAAGTACATCAGTAAAGTACTAGTACTTTTTGGCCGATTTTGTTCAAAAGCTTATTTTGAGATTCTTCAAAGGTACCTAAGTTAAATATAAAATTTCAATCCGGTAGCTCAATTCCTTCATGCTAAAAAATGGTTCCACACACACAGACACACAGACCAATTTGCGGGACCCACTTTTTTGGACTCAGGGGACCTCAAAACATGTATATCCATCAAAATCTCGACATCGAATTTTTGACATGATCGCAATACTTTCTCTCTCTATATATTTCATATATAGGGTAAGAGAAAGTAAAAGTGGTTTTCGCGACATGGTCTGTCTGTGTGTGTGTGTGTCTGTGTGTCTGTGAACAAAATATTTCAAGAACGAAAAGAGCTAGAAAGTTGAAATTTTATATTTAAGTTAGGCACCCCCCATGGGACGTGACACGAAGCTTTTGAACAAAATCGACCAAAAAGTACTAGTACTTTACTGATGCACTTTTTCAGTTTTTTTCGATTTTCTCAAAATTTGCTCCAACGATTTTTTTTTAAATTCAAAAATCAATTATTTTTTAGTTGCTCTTTAAAATGTATATTCTCATTTTGTGATTGAAATCTTCTGAAGACCACCTTACTCTTGTACTTCATAGAAAAGATAGGAGAAATGGTTGCCATGGTAACAAAATATAAACATTTTGCCATACTTATAAATTTTACATCTTGAAAATCGAATGTACCGTACTGTTGGAAACTAAATACGGTATATGTCGACACAAAAAATCTGGTGTGACAAGCACAGTACACAACTTTCGATTACCGAAGGTAAGAGAAAGTTGTGTGCTGTGCGCCAGTCACACCAGATTTTTTGTGTCGACATGTATTTAGTTTCCGACAGTATGGTACATTCGATTTTCAAGATGTAAAATTTATAAGTATGGCAAAATGTTTATATTTTGTTACCATGGCAACCATTTCTCCTATCTTTTCTATGGAGTACAAGAGTAAAGTGGTCTTCAGAAGATTTCAATCACAAAATGAGAATATACATTTTATTAATTCATATAATAGTGCAGAAAAGCAAAATTCAAATAGAGATCAAACATTTGACATAAAAAATATCGAGAAATGAATATGAAGAGAAGTTGTGTGACATGCTTAGTCACATCAAATGGGGTGCCTATATGAATCTAATAGTTTATTTTAGATATTAGATATAATATATGAATAAAAAAGAAATAAAAAAATCTTTTTTATGAGAATCTTAATTTAACATCACAAGATTTTTTTTTTAAATATCAATATTTCTAAAACTTGTTTCCCCTTCTGATTTACTCTTTTTACACCCACCCCTTGCTAAATTTAGAAGTCAAGTAGTGAAGAGAATGCAATCAAAATTGAATGGGTTATGTTTCAGAGTGTGAGAGGAGAGGATTGTTTTCATATTAATTGACGATGTTCCAGTTTCTCTTACTTACTATTAAATAAAAAAAAATGCTCTTTTAAATGATTTGGGCAAAAAGCCAATGGAGATTAATTTTTGGTTTGAAAATGACATGAAAAAATAATGATTAAATTTAGGCCACGAAATTTATAAATAGGACTCATTTTAGTGAAAGATAAAATTATCAGTTTATTTTTAAAAAATATAGCCAATCATTATTTATTTTTACTTATTCAAAGACGGAAATAAATTATGTCGATATGAATTAATCAGATTATGCGAATGTATTTTTGTATCCGGATATATTAACAAGGAGTCCCCACGGGTTGTGGGCCACCGATTTTTTTTTTTTTTTTTTTTTTTCAAAAAACATTCACATAAGAGATAAACGAGAAAAAAATAAGAGATAAAAGATAAACGATAAGAGATAAGAGAAGAGATAAAAGATAAGATAAGAGATAAGAGATAAACGATAAAAGATAAAAAATAAGAGATAAAAGATAAACGATAAGAGATAAGAGAAGAGATAAAAGATAAGATAAGAGATAAGAGATAAACGATAAAAGATAAACGATAAGAGATAAAAGATAAACGATAAGAGATAAGAGATAAAAAATAAACGATAAGAGATAAACGATAAGAGATAAACGATAAGAGATAATAGATAAACGATAAGAGATAATAGATAAACGAACAGAGATAAGAGACAAATATTATTATTATGATAAGAGACAAGAGATAAAAGATGAACGATAAGAGATAAGAGATAAAAGATAAACGATAAACGATAAGAGAAAAGAGATAAACGATAAGAGATAAAAGATAAACGATAAGAGATAAGAGATAAACGATAAGAGATAAGAGATAAACGATAAGAGATAAGAGATAAACGATAAAAGATAAACGATAAACGATAAGAGATAAACGATAAGAGATAAGAGATAAACGATAAGAGATAAGAGATAAACGATAAGAGATAAACGATAAAAGATAAACGATAAGAGATAAAAGATAAACGATAAACGATAAGAGATAAACGATAAGAGATAAGAGATAATCGATAAAAGATAAACGATAAGAGATAAGAGATAAACGATAAAAGATAAAAGATAAAAGATAAACGATAAGAGATAAGAGATAAACGATAAGAGATAAGAGATAAACGATAAGAGATAAGAGATAAACGATAAGAGATAAGAGATAAACGATAAAAGATAAAAGAGATAAACGATAAGAGATAAAAGATATGAAAAAAATCGGTGACCCACAACCCGTGTAAGACATAATAGGAACATTTAGGAAAATATATTTTGTTATCATGGCAACCATTTTTCTTTATACTTTTGTACTAAATTTTATTTTAAGATCTTTTTCGGCATCTAATGCCCTTTAGAGGGGGTCTAAATAGGGAGGGGGTCCCTATTTATTTAAAATGATTAGTAAAATAATTTAATTTTAACTTTGGATTATTTGTAAAAATTACGTTTTGGCCACTCATTCTGTGGCCTTCTTCAGGTACATTTCAGCTAAGATTATAAAGGTCTGTGAGAGGCCAAAACGTTGTAATTTTTACAAATAAACCACAGTTAAACCGAAAATCAAATTCTTTTACTAATGATAACAACTGTGAAAGCCTAAAATTCGATTAGTAGCCAATTCAAATTAAATAAATTTTTGTCTCATGGGAAGGGATGCGAACCTGAACCCTTGGTACAGTGAAGACCACAATAAAGTCCATCACCTGATAATAAGTATTTTATTAGGTATAATATATATTTTTTTCAAAGATGCACACGCACACACAGGCCAATTTGCGGGACCCCCTTTTTTGGACACAGGAGACCTCAAAACATGTATATCCATCAAAATCGCGACATGATCGCAATACTTTCTCCTATATTCATCCTATATTTCATATAGATTTCATAGGTTTGGGGTTTGAGGTTTGCCGTTTACGGTTTGAGGTTTGAAGTTTGAAATTTCACGTTTGAAGTTTGAGGTTTGGGGTTTGAAGTTTTAGGTTCCAGAATATGAATATTTCAGATAAAGATTATCCTTTTTGTAAGATATGATAAATATGACATTTTTCTGTCGTTTTTTCCTTATAGGAGAAAAGAAAAAATTATTAAACTTAAGAGATGCTTTAATTGTTTGGCAGACACTCATTTGTTGCCTGAATCTTTTTTACTCGGGATTAAAAATTTTTTTTAATGAATTAAATTCAAGCATCAAAAATCGAAAAAATTTCTTAAGGAGCAAACTTCCAAAATTCACAACGCGCTCCATATCTGCAATTAAACAGAGAACGTAAGTTAACATTCCTTATTTAGAGGGAAGCAATAGAGTATCCAGGTGGGGGGCACTCGCCCCCCCCGCCCCAGGCGCATCAAGTTTTTAGCGCCCATCGCGCATCCGCTTTTTCCCAAAATCTCCGGCTTTTTTTTGAAATTTCATAATAAATTCATTTTATATCACAAATCTGGAGAAAAATTACAAAAAAAAAAGTTCGAACGAGATTCGAATACTAATAAAAAACAAAAAAAAAAGGTCGAACGAAAAACGGCGCCCCTCAGCCCTCAAAGGCTAGTTACGCCGCTGGAGGAAAGGAAATGGAGAGGATTTGTTGCCTTAACCAAACACTAATGAATTTATGTGCCCAATGATATTCATATATAAATTATTATTAATTAACTGGTGAAATCAATGAAATAATTAAAACTTGTAATATATTGTTGTTGTCCAAGCCTAAAGAAAGTATCTCGCCTATTACATACCAAGGAGCAAAAATTTTATCCAGTCCATTAGCAAATTGTAAGTGTTGTGGATGAAAAAGAGATATTAAGGGAGTGGGAACGAGACCAATCGACTGACGGATTAATAACCAGTGGGGGAGAGAGAGAGAGTAGGCTATTTCCGGATATTGGCTCATCGGGCGCATCGGCGCCAGAAACATCTCTCTCTCTCTCTCTCTCTCTCTCAAAGTAAAGGGAGAGTGTGAATGTGTTATTGGTTGGGGAACGGGAAGGAGGGGGCAATTATCAACAATTTACACGTTTTCATTTTGTGAGATTATCAACAAAAATCTAATCACGTAATATGTGATTTGCTTGACAAATTCATTGATCCGTGGTTCGGAACCCGACTGAGGCAACTTTTTTCAGATAAGAAAGTTATATTTTAAGTCTTACTTGTTAGGCTAGGCCATATAGACTTAAACGTTACTTAAATTAATTTACGGTATATATTGGAAGTCCAAACATATTTATACCATTTAGTAAGATATTATATGTCGCAAATAATTTGACATTGCCGAAAAAAATCCATCCATTTACTAGAAAATACTCTCATTGCCATCGCAATTTGATAGAGCCCGAGTAAAAATGATTAAAAATGATCGAGGGATCCACATGCCCGCAGCTAGTCTGCATAGTGAACCTTTCGGGATACACACGCCCACACCAGGGACACACAGTAGATCGAAAGTGACCAAAAGAAAAATGTGTGCCCCTGGTGTGGGCGTGTGTATCCCGAAAAGTACAGTATGCAGACCTGCTGCGGGCGTGTGGATCCCTCGATCATTTTCAATCATTTTTACTCGGGAGTTCTCAGAATCAAGAACACAAATATACAGTATATATTCATCATCTCTATAAATTGTACATAAAATATTGTGAATATAAAATAATCTGTTCAAATTTTCCTTTAAGATAGTGAAAAACAACCCCTTTTTTCAAATAATTTTAAATTAAATTAGGAATACAGGGAGAATACTGTATTATGACGCATTGGAAAGCAAAGGGTTTCTTTAGAATGACTCAAGCAGGATAAATAAAATAATTTTGGCCTAATTAAGGGGGAAAAGGGTGAGGAATATCCCGTGGGTCATCGGCCACCATACTTTTCTTTAAATAATAATATAATATACTTTTGTAAATTACAGTCTAATAACAGTTAATGCTGGGAATCAAGAAGAGCCGTAGTCAGAAAATTTTTCGGAAGGGGGTTTCCCATGATTCTAGAAGCAATCCTCCCTTCTAAATGAATATAAAATATTTTTTATGATTTCTAACAATAATCAAAATTTTAAAATCAATTATTTATTATTTTTTGAAGTTTCTGGAATGGTTTGGTGTCCCTTGGACGGCCATGTTGGGAGGTTGGGAGAAAGCAAACCTGTCTCTAGCCTTCGCTGACATCTCTTTCAGAATTGCTAAGGACTATTTGATTTGCTTTAGACACAGACGTTTCAATTGTCGAGGTCTTTTTACGCCCCAGGCCTATTTGTTTTGATTCCAGCTACGAGTTTGCCTGTCTATCAATCCAATCTCTCCATTCACTCTTTATCTTAAATGTAAACCAAATAATAAAAAAATTATTCCAAGGTTTCTTAATTGTTTATTTACCTAATAATATTTGAATTTTTCATCAAGGTCAATTGGCTCACTCCTAGGAAGGTGTCTAATCTTTTTTTTATTAATATAGGTTGAGTTTTATTGATTCTCTTAATATTTAAAGATAACATGAAAAAAAAACGCAATACAAACAACACACCCATAAGGTTTGAAGAATTGGATGTATCTTTTTGACGTCTTAAAGTATAAAAAGGTCATATTTAGCAGGATTTAGTAAGCTAAGCCCTCAACATCATCTACAATCGAAGAACTTAGAACTGTTATCATGGGAGTTCCTTTTCCTACGCAATTGGTCTGAAGACGCGTAGAACAACAAATATTAAAATAAAAATTCTGCGGATTGGACGTAATCTTTTTTTAGTAGATTTTGCCATCCTAGGAGTGCTTCATCTCAAAGAAAGGAATAACAAAAATTGAAATATGAAAGAATGACACCAATGAAAATTTGAAACTATTGTAGAAGATGAGAGTTCTCCACTCAAGGGCATTAAAAAATAATTTTTATAATAATATAAGCTATCAAAGCTTCAAGCCCCGCCCCTTAGAGCAGGAATAGCTTCTAAAGATCAATGGTTCGCTTACAGACCTAAAAATTTATCAAAATTTCTAAGAAGTCAGTCAAGGTACTCCCACAAAACTAAAGAATACTTTCTCTCTATATATTTCATATATAGGGTGATAGAAAGTAAAATGATATTTTTCTTTATTTATTTATTTATTTTTGCTATTTTCAAGTGTGTATGCTATGTATTATATTTGTGAATAAATAATTTAGTTGCATTTCCTTAATCAACACCACTTTTAGTTAAATTCCATTTCTGCGTTGGAATAGTTGAAATCTTCAAACAATTGGAATTGGGTGAAATAAGGCAATATTGCCTATTATAGCCCGAGTAAAAATGATTAAAAATGATCGAGGGATCCACACCCCCGCACCAGGGACACACAGTAGTTGGAAAGTGACCAGATGAAAAATGTGTGTTCCTGGTGCGGGCGTGTGAATCCCTATGTGTCCCTAAAGGTTCACTATGCTGCGAGCCTGTGGATCCCTCGATCATTTTTAATCATTTTTACTTGAGAGTATAATGGGATCCACCATTACTATCAACGGTTCGTGAGGGAATATTAGGCCTGCACGAGAAACAAATACTGTATTTTTTTAAATAATAAATAATTATCATATCAGTTTAAAATATGGTAACGCTACTGAATAAGATAATTAAATCCCCATCTTTTATTATTTTCAATAATCTATTCTCTCAATTCTAAAAGTTAACTAGCCAACTTCTTTGAAGCAATTCAAAAGAAAGAAGAAGAAGAGAATTAAATTGCATTTGAAATCTGTCTGTCTTTGTTTTGTATATAGCCTAGGCGAAGATTGAAAAGAAAGACTTCATGTCGAGGAATGAATGAGAGCTTAATGAGAAAAGATTTTTTTTTATTATTAATAATTAATCCGTTAGTTGGTAGCTAATGAGGAATGTTATTACGGCGCAGGTAGATATCAAGAGCCACCGCTTCGATGTGCCTGCACCACAGAACATTGCAGAGCATCTCGGACATTTGAATGCATCACAAGATTCAAATGCTATACACAATTTCTGCCGAGAAAGGATGGTGGGGATCCTGTGTCCTCCGGATGTATCAGGTAACGATAAAGTGATGAAAATGAAATGTTGCGCAATTCGATTGCAAATTTATTAATTAATAAGGAAAATATAACAATAAATTTGCCATGAAGAAGGCTAGAAGACATAGCCGAAACTCTAGATGTTTCAAAATAAATAAATAACAACTTGTAATATTAGATTCCATTTAGATTATTTTTTTAAAGAATAATATTTTAAATAACTCTGTATTTTAATTGATTTTAAAAGAAACGTTAAATCGAGCAAAATTTGAAAATTAATGCAAATTAAAATCCTAAAAGATAGGAGTTGCATAAGGCGTTGGAGATAAATTATTGTACTTGTTGATGGTTACTGGAAAGGCACAAAAATAAAATAATTTCTCAAAACAGTCTAGACATAGTTGTTAAATGAACCGTTTATTTTGAAAGTGGTGTATGTCCATTTAAAAAAAAATGAGATGGGGGGATATAAATGCAGGCAGCCAAGAAATAAAAAACGCTCTCGATTCCCTTTGAATGTCCAGACGTTTCGGGCAAAATTTATTCGCCCATCCTCAGTGAACTATTCTAGTGGGAGAGAGTTAAGTCTCCTTTGGTATACATAGTTGTTGTTAGGTCCAGTCACTAAACATTATTATTAAAAAAATGAGATGTCACATAATTTATGCTTAAATTAATGTAAATTTTCTATGTATAAATAGTTAGTGGAAAATTTCTTAAAAAATTCTTATGTTTTGTAGCATTGAAAATTGGTCTGTAAATAGATTTTTTAATAAACATACGTATATGCTAACCTTTCATTTTCTTGAAACGATAGAAAATGGACTTACACCACTTTCAAAATAAACGGTCCAAATAGTAAATTAACATTTAATTAATATCTATTAAATCTATCTATACAGTCCCCGAATAAAATGTGCTACAGTCAGGGATCGAACCCTGGTCTCTCAGAAAGTGTGCAAACCACCATGGCTGAAATTAGGGTTGAGGAGCTTTTTATTCAATTCTTAAAAAACCGAAAACTAGACAAGGTTAATTGGATTCAAAAATTCGATGTCGAGATTTTGATGGGTATACACGTTTTGAGGTCCCCTTAATCCAAAAAAGTGGTTTTCGCGACATGGTCTGTCTGTGTGTGTCTGTGAACAAAATATCTCAAGAACGAAAAGAGCTAAAAGGTTGAAATTTTATATTTAAGTACCCCCCATGCTTTTGAAAGAGATTAAATCCAGTCATTTATTTTACAATAACAACAACAACAGAAGGAAAACAAAAGCTCTTATTACTTTTTTACTTTTTTTGTATTGCAGTGGAAATACGCCTTTGCTGTGCGAAAATCGATTGCCAGCTGTAGCCAATGGTACTTGGCCCTACCTGGTGTGCTGTGACCACGAGGACTTCTGTAATAGAGACAATATTGCCATACAACCGCCCTGGTTTAAGGGTAACTATAAATGAAATTTTTTCCTGAGTAATGCCAATAATTTAATTTTAATTAGCCGAGATCGGGAAGCTCGTTGATTGAAAAGAGGAAAAAAAATTACAAATTTCTAATAAATTTCTATATTTCGAAGACAGATCAGCTTGAAAAATAAAATAAAATACGTCGCAAAATTTGATTTCACTATAGTCTATTAGGGTTTGAAATTTTCCAACAAAAAAACTAAAAAATTTTAAGTATGGATCCCTCAATATCGTTAATCAGTTGTTTTCTCTAGTTCAAAATACGAACTAAATCGATGAAACCGTTTAACCGAACTCTTCTTCTAGGTATTGCGTTCAAGATTTTATAAAAATTTATTTTCCTATTTTTGAACACATTTCAAATAGGCCTACGTATAAATTTTATGATTATAATTCAATAATGAATTTATAATAAGATTATTTCTTGTTCCAGAAGCCGCTTTGGTGACAGAGAGAGTTACAGAGGTGAAAACAACGCCCTGGAGTCCCCGCAGAGGGGCTGCTGAACCTCTCGGATTTACTTTGGTAATAATCGTGGTCATATGTGGAGTTGTCCTCTTGGCTCTCATCATCGCGCTTGGACTTCACGTTCTCAAAAAGCAAAGGTTCTTTTAATTCATGACATTTAAAAAATTATAAGAGACAAGTTTGCCTTACTCATTAATTAAATAAATTTCTTAATAAATTAAAAAAATAAATAAATAAATCTTATTCAAAACTACATTTAGGCCTAATAAAAGAATCAAAGTCACGAATAATATAGACGCTCTCAGTAGAAAAGTGTCTAACTCCACTTTTTTCGAAAATCATTTTTTTTGTATTTTCTGTTGAAAAATATCATTCTCCTTATGCCCTGAACTGGATAAGATCGTAATTCAAATTTCTAATTCGAAAAGTTGCCGGACGAAAAGTGTTTAACTATTAGAGCCCTCCAATAATGACAATGACATGTATTTTGGCTCTCCTGAAAAATAAACAAAAATGGAGTTAGGCATTTTGCTAATTAGAACGTCGATATTTATTTTCGACTATTTTATAATATCGAGTTCACTCTGTTAGTTTGATTGAACATGTCCGTCATGATTATTTGTTGGTTAGGCAATTTAAGCGCATAAATTGCTATATTTCATATTATTGTATAATGTGAAGAAAAATCAATTGGGTAAGTTTGACGCACAGGGAAAATAGTAAGTAATAGCTGAACTGTAATTGCAATGAAATCAGTATTAGCCCTCGGGCTTTGGCGTAGTGCTGGCCATTTGTACCAAGGGTCGTGGGTTGAAATGAATACCAATCCAATTGAAATAAATAGATGGATCTAAATGTCCTTCGATGCCGAAAAACTACCTTAAATGAAATTTAAAATAATAATAAGGATTAATATTTTTTTTATTGATTAGTAGAGAGCGGAAAAAGTCTTTCGACTTGTCAATTTTGAGACGTTTCCAGATTTTCTTAGATATCTCCACTGATCCTACAAAAAGAAACTTTTTTTTTGAGATTTAAAAAAATGACTTTTGCGACTTTTTTGGCGGTTTTTTGCCTCTCAAAGACTTTTTTTTAAAAAAAAAAGCGACTTTTATGACCCACTTTTTTCAAATTTTTTTATATAATATCCTTTTTTTTTAATTTTGCATTTTCGGCTCCTGAGGCCATTTAGTTTTTGTTTGTTTTTAAATTTATTTATGGTCTTTATCGCCATCTGAGGCCATTTAGTCCAGCATTTTCCAAACTGGGAGGCGACTTTTTTCCGCTCTATTTTGATTAGGCAACTCTGGCGCTGAAACTCTCAAATTCAAATTCCTTTTTTTTTCTTATCAAATATCCATTTATATAGGCCTAGGTATTTCAAAATCCTCGAGCTTGTTATTTTAACGATTTGTTGTTGATTTTTTTTCTTTAGAACCTGTTGTATGTTGCTTGTTGTTTTGAAAATTGAAATTCAAGTCCATAAAAAAGAAGATGATTTATGGATATTAAGAAATTGTTTCTTGCGTTTGAAATTTCCCTCTAACTACAACGAAAATATAAAACAAAAAAAAAACGTTAATTGAGTTATTAGAAAATTCCTAATGGCTAATTATGTACAAAATTTGAATTGAAATTGGATCGTAAAATGCTTGTTTTCTATATATAGATGACTATTGTTAATCAACGGATGGAATGTGTGCGTGTAAAAGAAAAAAAAAACAGAATTGCAGTCACTGACTGATTGGCTTTTTTCTTTTGTTTGCAGTGGATCCTCCTCCTCCTCCTCCTCACGGATGTCAGATGGACAGAACGTCCGCTCCTCTAACCCTGCATAACTTTATTTAATTACTTTTATTTAGGATGCAATTATTGAGAGGAGCTGGAGTAAAAAAATCCAAGATTTTGCAGTCAAGTCTTGGATTATTATTTTGATACCACCTCATCTTTAATTACTTTTGTAAATAATTTTTTAATTAATAAATTGTGTATTTTTTAAATCAAAGTTTTTATTCATTTATGTCCAATCTGTATCGGGATAATAAAATTTGAATAGGCATTTGAAACAAATAGGGATTCGATCTAAATGGCCTCCGATGCCGAAAAAAGATCTTTAAACTAATTAAAAAATAAAATAAAATACTTCAAATGTGAAGTGGGTCAAAATATAATCACTCTTGAGAGTAGATTCTCAAATTCTCAATCAGTGATTGATTCTTTAGCTATCTCACGGTATAATTTGATTCTTGACATATACGCATGATAATATGCAAAATATATCTCCGAATTTTGTTATCATCAGTTTTTATGTAATATTTTGAAACGATTCAAAGTAAAAAATTTTATTTTGTATACGGATTGAATGATTAAGCAATTGAAATGTTTTTTTTTTATATATATTTTTTTTGCCTTATTTGATTTTCCTTTTTTTTTCTTGTTCCCACCCCCAACAGTCCTTTCTTTTCTTTCTCTGTGATTATGCCCCCTTTCCGAAGGTGATTATATACTTATAATAAATGAGAGAAGTCGATTTTGTTTTTCATAAAAAAAATATGGTTTTCTCTTGGTTTCGCCGAGAGACCAATTTTATATATATAAAAGGAAATTGGGGTTTAATTGGATCCCACCCTCAGGTCAAAATACCTTCCGAATAGACTAAAAAATACAAATAATAATAATAAAGTGAATAAATTATTCAGTGAATGAATCGTATTAGGTTGGAGAAATTTTATAAATAACTTGCCATGTAACCTCTACCTTCACGAGATCCTATGCGAAGAGCTTCATTCTTGTATTAAGAAATTCTTTATCTTTAAAGGAAATTTCTTTTGCATACTAATAAGCCATCCAATAAAGTTAATATATAAGGTTAAAGATGTTGGTCAAAATGATTAAATGACAATAAAAATCTAAACATCGAATTTTTGAAGGGAATAAAAATGAGAACATTATTAAAATAGAAAATATAAAAAATAAAATTTCGCTTTTCTGCTTAATAATTATAATTTATATGGAAAATAAAATTATAATATGGTAGCTATATGATCAGTGATGAATATACGCTTAGGCTCAGGCCTAGGGCGTCAACATTTTAAGAAGGCCAAAATTTTAGAGACTGAAAAAATTTTAGAAACTATAAAAATGATTAAAAATGATGGAGGATCCACACGCCCGCAGCTAGACTGCATAGTGAACCTTTCGAGTCACACAGGGATACACACGCCCGCACCAGGGACACACACAGAAGATCGAAAGTAACCAGAGTAAAAATGGGTGTCCCTGGTGCGGGCATGTGTACTCTGTGTGTTTCTAAAGGTTCACTATGCAAACTAGCTGCCGGCGTGTGGATCCCTCGATCATTTTTAATCATTTTTCTCGGGATTTAAAGAACGATTGAAATTTTAAAATCCATTTGACTAAAGTTAAAGTGATTGCCTTACGGAGAGAAAAGGAGGGGCGAACATTTTAATTTTGGAAATTTTTTTTAATATTCATAAATCAGATGTTTTATTATAAAGATCCGCGCCGCCCGCCTTCGCGTTTTATCAGCGAACTATAATAAGAGTGCGGAATTTCAGCGGAATGTTGACCAGAGCGTGACAGACGACTTCATGGACGTAACTAGAGAATTTGGCTGGGGGGCCATGGGACCAGCTATGCTCCGGGGGACCTGGAAAGCCCCATATTTTCTCAATTTTTCTTGGGGCAGGGAGCTTTCTGCCCTCCCCCCGGCACCCCCCTAGTTTCGCCCATGTGCGCCTTGTCGTATAGGGCGCAGTCGAACCGTCCGCCTCTGCATATGATAGAAAAACAGAATTTATTTCACCAGGATTCGTACGATATGCACTAAAAAACCGCCAATTATGCATTTAATTAAAAAGGCATATAAAATTTCTATAATTTCTAATACTTAAAACTATGAACACCTAACCATTTATTTATATACATTTTTCTAGTGAGGTTACCTCAACTAAATAATCGCTAATATGAGTCCGCTCTATCATAAGAAACAATGTGTTCTATTTTAGTGAAGAAAATTTCCTAGTGTGCATTAAATTTAAAAATTGAAAATAAACAAATTTCAACATGCCCTTGTCGGCTTATATTCGTGAAAAGTCAAGTTAAAAAATAGAAAGAGCATTTGAATAGCGGCAATTGAATGAAACCAGAACGAGCGTAGTAGCATCATTGAGTCGGAAGTCTTTTTAGAACTCTACAACGCAAGCATTCACCTTATCTGTTCGTACCAGTGACATAGAAATGCCAATTTTTATTTTGCAATCGCATTGGCTTCTATCCAAACTTTTTTAAACGAATTTAAGGTCAAGATTTTTCGATATATAAAGACAATGTTTATAGAATAATAGAAAACATTTAACAACAAGCAACCTGTGTGTTTATCGAAGTGTTTTGAGAGAGAGAGAGAGAAAGTAGCTTTTAGTTTATGCAGTGGCGTAAAGGTCATTACCAAATTCCTGCCCCCTTTTAAGGATGCTCTTAGCGCTTCTGCGTGAACGCAGCTAATTAGGAGAGGATTGTTTGCGGATGGAAACCCAAAGACTAATTTAAAACAGTGTGAAAGAATTTTTTAAATAATGAAAAATAAGTAGATAAATAGAAAGAAACAATCGTCAAAAGAATGCCTCAACTCTTTCTTCATCTATGCTCAAAGATTTACTAGCTACACCCCTTGACTTCGCCCTTAAACTAATATCAACAAAAGTTATGAAACCAGTAGTTGTTTGCAGCTGGGAATCGTAGTTGAGGACGATAAGGAGAATAAAACGGAAGAGAATCAACGGAAGCTGGTTTTTATTCTCCTTATCGTCCTCAAAAATTATGAAAATTCGTGTCTAGGTGTTCAGATGTATCTTAAAGACAATGTTGTTTAAATATAAACGCATATGATTAATTATTTTTAACATCCCTGAATGCAAAAAACATTTACGAAATTCTATAGTTCTGTTAATTATTAACGAAATTATAAACAAAATAGTTATCAAAGTCAGGATTCAACGCCATCCATATACCCAACTGTAACAAAACACCATCAGTATCATAAATTTTACTTATATTTGTACTTGACTTTGATAACTGTTTTGTTTATAATTCGTTAATAATTAACAAATTTACACGAATGAAGGTTTTTTTGGAAAGTTCTCAATAAAAAATTATAGAATCGTGTACCTGTATATGATATTTGCATTCAGGGATGAAAAAAATTTTTAGCGGTGTCCAAAATTTAAAAAAAAATGTAGACAAATATATAATTGAATTTTTAACCAAAAACGTAGTCTAAAACATGAAAACGTAAATAAACTTATAGTATTTTTATTGTATGATTTTTCTTCACGGATCTGAATGTGATTATATATAATATCTTAAATATTATGTATACAATTTCTTATTTATTAATTGTCAAAATGAGAGGTATTCTCATTACGACCCTCTAGATTGCGCCTGGTTGACAGAGAAATTTGTGGCTACGTATTTGAGTCCGATTCTCTTGAAAACTAATTTAGTGATCTCAGTTAATTTAAATAACCGAATGCCGTGCTTTGGTCTAGTGCAGTGGTTCCCAACCGGATGTCCCGGCACCCAAGGGTGCCGCGAGGATGCCTAAGAGGTGCCGCGAGATGTTTAGATAAAAAAATAAAAATAATGAGGCAGAAAAATAAAGTTTTGCTAAAATAAAGTTTTGCTAAAAAAAAGTTCAAATGATTAAAATGGAAGCGGCAAAATTTTACGTAGGTCGGAAAAAATTAAGTTATGTCAAAAAAGGTCAAATGATTTTCACGCAAGGGAAAAAATTTGCCCCAGGGCGGAAAAAATTTCGTTTTGATAGAGGAAAAAAAGGAAGGGTGCCGCTAGTGTGTAATATTATTCCCAACGCATCTTTGGGGTGCCGTGGACTTCAAAAGGTTGGGAAACGCTGGTCTAGTGGTTAGGGCACAGTGAGTACAAATCAGTGGATCCGTGGTTCAACCCCAGGCGGCACACCCTAACTTTTGTCGGTATTTAATAAATATTAAATTGTATGATTTTTTTTCACGGATATATAATATCAAAATATTATGTAGCTATATAATTTCTGAAGTATTTATATATTAATAAACTAAGAATTATATATAGGCCCCTATCACTTTTAGGTTCGTGAAGAAAATTTCATATTTATGTATATTAAAATTTTCATATAGGTAAGAGAAAGTGAAAATAATTCTTATTATAAATTAACATACTGTATAATTTGATATATATTAAATTTATTGTATAAAATGATTAAAAACATAAATTTTATATTAATTTATAAGAAGAATTAACTTCATTTTTGAATCAGAAAATGAACCTGACCCATTTTTAAAATCAACGACTCATAAATTAATTGTTATATTAAAATTAATTAACAATTTTTGTTAAAAATAATTTATATTTATAACCACTCTTAGTGCTTCAATCCAAAATAATAATAATAATATCTAATAAATGTATTCGCTATTTTTTTTTAAATCTTAAACTCCGCATTTTAATTTAAAATAACCTATACTATCATATATATAAAAATGAAATGGGAAAAATGTATGTATGTAAATATGTATGTATATGTTCTATAGAAATCCACAATTTTCAATGAATCCATTTGAAATTAAGTACACCTATAATACATGGCTCTGGGAGTAACGTAGTAATAATTTGAATCTCTTAAATATTTTGGAAAATTAATTATAATCAAATTTCTTCAATATGGGAACACAAAATCAACAAGTTGGCTAGAAATTAGAGAGCGTCCTTTATGCTCTGTGAACCAGCCTCCTACCTGACTATGGGCTGGGGTGGGGGCTACGCAGTAGTTGAAAAACTAAGAGAGGAAGCAGGTGACTGACCCTTTAAACAGTCATAAACAGACCCTTTTGTGCTGTGCCCAGTCGGTAGCCTCGCCTCGCTTGAATATAAGATCCTTCCTTAACATCTTGACACTTGCATTGTAACAAAAAATATCCCAAATTGGGAATAAACTTGCTCACCGAAGGCGAGCAAGGGGTCCAGGGGCGCAGCCCCCTGGCTAGGCGGAAAGGCCGCCGAAGGCGGGCTTGCGACTAGTTAATAATATATGAGAATGTAGCATGTCGGCCTGTCTGACCCGCAAGCAACTAGCTTACCAGCCAGCCAGGTAGGCTCCTGGCCCTTAACGGAAGATAAAAATGATGATCTATTTATAGATGTCTGATGTTGAAAAGGAAAAAAAAAAAAAAACGAAGGGTCACAGGGCATATATGATGAGTCACAACATAGCCCGAGGAAAGAAAGGTCTGAAGGTTAAAAGATTACCCTGTACAATCATTTTTTTTTTTTTATTTAAAAAACGTTTTATCGCCTTGAAGAGAGAAAGAGAGTGAAAGAAATTGAACAGTTAACAAGGCATAAATCACCATTCGCAACGGATTGTTACGCTTAATCAACAAAAAAAGGTAGGTTAATATTTACTCTATAGCCTAGTCGTCCACTGGACGCTACCGCTACAAGCGCGACAACAAGAGACGCGACAACGCGACAAGGGTCGTCCACTGCACGCTACTTCGCGCTACATTTGACATAAAATTTCATATACATTTCTAACCAATATTTAAAACAAATCCATATAATTTTAATAAATAATTAAATTGAAATATAAAAAACCAAGACAAAAATGTCAAAATGTAAATTTATTTTCCCTAAATTTTCAAATAATCTTATTTTAAAATTCTTTATATTCTGGGATGAAGGTTATTTTAAAAACCTCGAAAAGCCGCGGTTACTTCATCAAATCACTCAATGTGCAAGGGCGGATTAAAGGGGGGGGGCGAGGGGGGCGATCGGATGGCTTAAATACAAATGCCTGGACCCCCAATAGATATTTTCAATACAACGGTTATCGTCAAAGTCTTATATGGCCTGAGTTGCCGAGAAGACTGTGTGAATGTGTGTATGAGTGTGAGGTGAGAAAAAAGTGTGAATGTTTAAAAAAAAAAAAAATCTTGAAATTCGAATGTACCCTACTAAACTAAATATACTGTATGTCGACACGAAAAATCTGGTGTGACAGTACACAACTTTCGATTAGCGAAGGTAAGAGAAAGTTGTGTGCTGTGCGACAATCACACCATTTTTTTTTTATAAATATTGCAATTATACAATTTTTAAACAAAATTCTTTTACATATCTAGTATGTATGATTTATATTCAATTTGTAAGTCTCTATCTGTTCTTTATAAATATTTTAGGTGAAAGATATTAATAAAAAGATAGGCATGTTTTCCGATTTATCTGTGCTTTCTTTATTTATATTAAAAATTAGACAGAAACACACACAGACAGACACACACACACAGACCATGTTGCGAAAACCACTTTTTTGGAATCAGGGGATCTTAAAACGTGTATATCCATCAAAATCACGGCACCGAATTTTTTACATGAATCCAATACTTTCTCTCTATAGGTTATATATGTATATTAACATATACATATAGGTAAGAGAAAGTAAAAACAAGTGGCCTAAACGATGTATTTAATATAAAAAAAGTAGAGTTAAAACAACTCTTATTTAATATCATCTAAATCTCTCCGATAATAATTGTTTTAATCCATTGAAATTCGATTTTGAAAAATAAATATCATACATGATTCTTTCAGGTATGAAAATACCATGAATGAAATTAAAGATTCGCCTTGTAACGTAACGAATCACGCTCATTGATTAGTTTGTATTATTTTTATTTGAAAGAGTGGGGAGATAGGGTGTTGGGAAGTCTTTTTCTCTCTTTGTTTTCTCTTCTTTAAAGGCGACGGCGCCGATAATAAATAAAGGATTAAAAAAAAAAAAAACTTCCTCGATAAGGAGTTGTAATTAACATGGCTTCATTAATCATCTCCTTCTCTTTTCTTCATTAGATTTTGTATAGTTAGTTTTTATTTTATTTTTCTTGCATAAATTCCAATCAAATTAATTGATTGAAATCAAGTTTTATATCCTTTGTTTAATATTAAGAAAAAATATTTATTTTACTAGCTAAATTAATTATTTTTTATATGGTAATTGAAGTGTGGAGTTGATATCGGTGTGTCAGTGTTGAGGGTGCTGGCATATAAAGCAAAAGAGAAATTTCATGCAGTATACTCAATTAGCTATATCGTTCGTTATGGTATAAATGAATTGATATTCCGATTCGTTCCAAGCATGTAGTTAAGTATTTCATCTTGGCTTTCCAGGAGAATGATCATCAGTTGAAACAAGGAAAAATCCTTTCTTAATCACATAACTTCAAATATATTCATTCAATTTTGTATATTTAGTTTTTACTTTATTTGTTTCTCCATTTTCTTAGTTTGTTAAGACTCCAAGAAGAGGGAAAGAGAGAGAGACAGGGTCTCTCTTTAAACGTTTAAAGGTTCATCATTCATTTTTAATAATTAACTCTTCGAAATTGCCAAATATTTATATATCAGTTTATATATAATTTAAAAATGAATTATAATTGTAAAAATTAAAAGAGTTACTTACCAAATGTAGGATGTCAGGAATTAAAACCACGAGCGCAGGAACGGCGTGTTGGCTGTCTCGGCTTCCTCTGCCTTACTGACTGACGAACGAATAGCCGAATCATATCCAGGTCTGCAGCCGCTTTCAACCTGTGGCAACAAGTTTCAGAGCTTGTAGAAAAGTATATCTATATATATTCGTATGTGTGAGGAGATATGCATGTGTGTGTGAGCTCAAAGGAATAATTATATCATTTCCCAACTGAAGCAAAGTAATATTTTAAAATATTCCCTTTTTTATTCATTTAATATTTGAACGATTAAAGGTAAAAATTTAAATTTCTGCTTTTTGAGGTTGTGGCTGGTGATGTGATAATAATGGAGGAATGGGTCAGCCAAATTGGAATGATCCAGGTTCAATAAAACTCCCAGAATAAGACGTTTCGGCCTGAATTTATTTGGCCATCTTCAGTTATTGGGAATTATACACATAGTGCAAGTGCACATGTGATCAAACCGGGATTTGTCAATAATAAAATTTTTTCGCTTCATACAAAATTATATGACTTCTGTGCCCAAGCTCAGAGATAAAATCCAAATAAATTCAGGCCGAAACGTCTTATTCTGGGAGTTTTATTGAACCTGGATCATTCCAATTTGGCTGATATCTCCATTCCTCCATTATTAAAAATTTAAATTTATTTTCTCATATGAATATCAAAAAATAAATAAATAGGTAGCCAAGTTGCAAAACTTTCCAGTTTTTATTAAATAGAGCTAAATAATAAAAAAATGTTTAGTATTTGTGATGTGAAATCTAAACTGTTTTATTTAAAAGGTTTCAATCTCCATCTCAAACGTTGATATAAAAAAGAAAATATTGCAAATTCAGCAATTTCTCTTACAAAAGAAATGATAAATTTAATAATAAAAATAGTAATTAATATCTTATGTTTTTAGAAAATTTCCATTTTTTCAAAGGGGAGGAAATCCTACGGAATTTTTTTTTTAAGGTCTTTTGGCCCATCCCTATTTATTTCAAATGATTTGTAGTCCAATCAAATTTTTCTTGCTTGGGACGTGAAGCGAACCCGGGAGAAGCTAGTGTCTTTTCTCTGAGCCACGAGTCACGGATTTCCGGAATTTTAAATATTTACTATTTTAAATACTAATCGAGGTCTCATGTTTGGAAAAATTTCGCTAATCTTTAAGCCGATGCTTGTATTCCCCTCAATTATTTTTGGGAGAAATCCATCCTACCAGCTCCCTCCCCCTTACTGGCTGTCCTTTATTGCATAATATTATTAAAATATGTTTTAATAGCTTCTGATTTGAGGCCATGATTATTATAATAATTATTTCCCCGGCTCAATTATCCTGAGTTCCCTCGGTATTCAGACCCTGTGATTTTTATTAAATCAAAGCGAGCGCTCTCTCTCTATTTTGGTTCCCATTTAATTATAATTATTCTTCTATACGCCGAATGAAATTTATTTTCACCCATTAAAAGATATTAATAACAAGAGAGGGAACGTATTACTGCTTTTTTTTTAAACCGACATAGGAATTAGAATTTGGAGTCGGAACATAAAAATTTAATTCACTTATTAAGGTCTATTACTAGACTGCAAGTTTTTTTTTTTTTTTTAAACCTTTTATTACTTTTTGGGACAAGAGGCATAGCTTTAGGTCAAGAGATGGAGAGTTATTAAAAAACTTTTAGAAGAAAAAAGGATTAGATCACTATTACAATGATGAATAAAATAGAGGATTTAATTATAGAAATCATAGTTTTACTTTGAACAAGCAGGTCGCTTAGTGGTAGTTCTTGGTAAGGGATCTATAGATAATCCTCGCATCTAAATTCAGAAAATCAAATCCACCTTGAGATAATATTTGGATAAAAGTTTTTTTTTTTTTTTAATCGTTTTAAGGTCTTTTTCGGTATCGGAGGCCATTTAGACCTCGTCTCAATTGATTGGTATACAATTCTATTGAAATAAATTTTGTCGCCTTGGACGGGATGCGAACCCGCGATCCTGGTTACAAAGATAAAAGTATTTAATTCAATTTAATTCAACTAAATGTGAAACAAATTCCGATTGAAAAGCATTCCCATAAATGGAGAGGTTTAAAAATTAGGTGGTTACACTCACATGAATTAATTATTCGAACAGGATTTTAAAATGAATTTTAATTACAGATATTGTTAAGCCGTATTATTTTTGTCATATGGTCAAAATTGAACTTTTGGTTTTAAAACAAAAACCAAAAAATTAAAAAAAAAAAAAAATTGTTGTTTAAAATTTAATTTATAATATATAGCTTTTCTATAGATTATTTTTCTCAAAATTGAAAAAAGGGGTAGAGAGCGGGCGCTGGAAGTAGTTGAGTATGCAAAATGTGAGGACCGAATTCTGTCAATGGATTTGGGCTAAGAATAGGCCCCAGAATAAAGATCCGGATCTTGCCTGGCCAATTTTTTTTTCCCCACTCCTCTTATTTGTATAGGAAATCAATGGAATGCTAAGATGATGTGAAGACCTGCGACTATCATGGGCGTAGCCAGACTTCTTGTTAGGGGGAGGCCAATCCCTCGTTAGGGCAAGGGGGGTTTGCAATTAATATATACATAGATTATTAATTATTTATTTAAATAAAAAAAATTAAATTAATGTAGTGGATTGGGGTGTTAAAAAAAATTCCCAATGGGAAAAATATATATTTGCTTGTTTTTTTTTAATTTTTAGGACCAGCCAGGGGGGGCAACGCCCCTCCCCCCTGCCTCCCCTGGCTACGCCCATGGCGACTATGGTCAAATTCGTATACTTAAAACCTCAAACAATGAAAAAGCTATCTTGTCAGCAACTAAACTAAAAATGTTTAAAGATTAGAAAATAAATAGGCTTGAATTAAAATGGACAAGCAATTAGGCCTGATTGAGTTGTTTGCTTTTACTAGACTAAATAACCTTTTTTAATCTTAAAAAAAAAATTCCACTCTCCTTTTATTATCCGGAAAATAAGTCAAATTTATTTTTCCATAGCCAGGAGGAACGGTGCTGGTTAATTTGGGAAAAAGTGATAGAAGATAATATGACACTATTTCGATAGAATCTTGATTACGGTGACCAATCAATGTTGATTTTTTCAAAGATCATTTTCTAAAAAAAATATCGTAGCGGCTCAAGGCGATGTTGATTTTGAAGTCCACGTCGGCTTGGCAGTGCCCTATAATTTGGAAATGCATCGTTAGAGGCAGGTAAAGAAAGGGGCCTAGCCCCTCGGGGGCCCTCAAATTTTGTCTTGGTCGCCGCCGTCGAATTAATGATGTAGAAAAGAGAGAGGGGGACTCCGCCCCAGGAAACTTTGTGCCTTGCCTAAGCTCGAGGGCAAACATTATTAATTACTCTAAAAGATATTTGTTTGTTCTTTTTTTAACATACTTCGCTGAGAAATTATTATACCCTAAAGGGAAAGGAGGGGGGACCACCAGAATAGAAAAGAGATCCGTACATTACCTAGTAATTTAAGGAGAATTTTACTACACTTTTTGAGATAAAATTTTCCTTTAGAAAGGTCTTTGAAATGGAAAAATTTTAATGTAAGAAAATGTTTTAATATATAATACTAGTCGCAATGGCCGCCTTCGGTGGGCTTTGTCTCTAGCCAGGAGTTCGCCTCTTGACCCCCTTGCTCAACTTCGGCGAGTTGTAATTTCAATGATATATTAAAATCAAAAGTTATTATTTATAGGCAAAGAATACTTCTAAATTTTATCAAGTTACTAGCCGAAAAGCCCACCTTTGGCGAGCAAGTTTATTACAATTTAGGATATTTCTTGTTGCAATGCAAGTGTTAAGATGTTGAGGAGGGACCTTTAGTTCAAGTAGGGTAGTGGAGTCAGCAGCAGGGTTGCCCAAAAGATCTGCCTGGAAGGGGCATAAATCATAAAGCTATCAGAAAGATAAGAATAGATTTGTGTTCAGATAATGAAGAAATTTGAATATAATTAATTAATCGTCCAAAGCATTTAAGAGTTTCAAATTATTACTACATTACAATATTCCATTTCATTTTACTTTTTCTTACCTCTATATATGTTAATATATATAGAGAGAAAGTATTGGATTCATGTCAAAAATTCGTTGTCGAGATTTTTATGAATATACACGTTTTGAGGTCCTCTGAATCCAAAAAAGTGATTTTCGCGACATGGTCTGTCTGAGTGACCGTAAGTCTGTGTGTGTCTGCCTGGATTCAATTTAAAGCGTGAAGGAATTGAGCTAGGAGGTTGAAATTTTATATTTAACTTAAGCACCTCTCTAGGGCGTAAAAATAAGTTTTTAATCAAAATCGGCCAAAAAGTACTAGTACTTTACTGATGTAGTCTCATTTTTTTTCGATTTTCTCAAAATTCGGTCAAACGATTTTGATTAAAATACAAAAATCAATTATTTTTTAGATTAAAATTAAATATACAAATTAAACACTAGGTTATTTGTTTTTAATTTTAATTTACAAAATGTTTCAACGAGTACCAACGGACGAAAGTTTAAATCTTATTTTTTAGATGCTCTTTAAAATGTATATTCTCATTTTGCCATTGAAATCTTGAGAAGACCACTTTACTCTTATACTTCATAGGAAAGAGGAGAAATGGTTGCCATGGTATCAAAATATAAATGTTTTCCCAGATTTATAAATTTTACATCTTGAATTTTAATATTGGCGGAAACTAAACATATGTCGACACGAAAAATCTGGTGTGAAAAGCACAAAACACAACTTTCGATTACCGAAGGTAAAGAAAGTTGTGTGCTGTACGACAGTCACACCTGATTTTTTAGCCTATATATACCATAGTCTATAGAATATTTTTTAGTAGGCTTAATCATCTCCAAAATTGGCCTGCCGATTTAGTAAGAACGGCGTGTTTTAAGTAATTTTCTATTTTTATCTCATATAATTAATGTGAAAAAAAAAAAAATAAAATAAATATTCATTTCACATGTTGAGTGATTACTTAAGCCTCAAACAGGATTTCGTGAGAAAAAATAATGTCTCTTACGAGAGAGAGAGAGAGATAAGATGATGCTATATTTTTCTATCCCATTAAAAAATAAATAAAATTTTTTAATTATAATACAGCTCGATTAATTTCTCTTTTGAGCTAATGGAAAAGAAAGAGAAACGAAACACCTTACAAAACTTGTAAGCACACTTCTATTAAATTATTAATTCTACTATATAGAGAGTCAAGCATCTATGATTATTTCATTTATTAATTTAATTAATAAGTAATAACTTCACTTAGGTAGCTTTTGATATTACCTTCGCCATAACATATACCTACTTTAAATCGCTTCCGTTTGTATTTAAGGTTGTTAGGACATTAAGGTACTTATAAAGATCTTGCGAGCCACTTTGGAAATACTTGGTACATCACAACTCCGCGGGCCGCAAATTATATATCCCCATATTAAATTTAGAGCCTTTATAGGCATTTTTTAGGTGAAAAATTGAAACATAATGAGTTATTATTATTATTATGTCAGAACAGGGTAAAATACTAACTATTTGAAATGCATTTAGGGGAATTTTTAATTATAAATCACATTTTGTATTAATTAATTAATTATTTATTAAAATTATAAATATTGCACAACGTTTCGTCTGCTTATTCTGCACTTGCTCCGACTCAAGCGAACTAAACTGCCACGACCGTTACATGCCTTTTTGGTCTATAATTACAAATTTCCCTAATAATAATTCAAACCCCAAAAGCTTTAATAAAAACAAAATTCCTATTTTTTTAAGTATTTAAGATACAATGGCAGACATTTTTATAAGGAGTCTGTTGCCATTAATTCTTGGGACAATTTCATATCTCTGCAGATGCAAATGACACTCATAATAATGTCAGTTAAATTGGATGTTATGTTCGGAGCCGTGTATCTCAACAATGTACAAGTATGTTTAAATTGGGTATTTCAACTACAGTGATGATATGTATATTTCACATTTATGTTACGTGAAATTAATAAGTAACATTTTAATTAGGTCAAGGCCCTAAAATTCAACAGTTTAATTTTAATAACGCCTCTATCTCAGTGGCGTCATTTGGAGGGGGGCAGGAGGAGGCGTTTGCCCCCGTCCCAAGGGCTCTGATTCTTTTAAAATTTTATATTATTCTTAATAAAATATTTCAAAATATATCTACGAGTATACAAACTGTACAAAATTAAACAATTAATTAAATTAAATATATTTTTGCTAAATTAGAGTACCTTTTTGTAAATAAATTTAAAAAAAAAAGTTTGCCCCCCAAGAAAAAAATTTGCCCCCCTCAAGAAAAAGTTGAAAGGACGCCAGTGCTTTCTATTAGTCAAGGGAAGAAATGGAATGAATCCAAAAGTGCCAGACATCGTAAAAAACGCAGAAATTTTAATAAAAACTAAAATATATATCAGTTAAAAGAGTGCGTGGTCCGCAGAAGGCTAGTAATAATAATACATATAATTCCCTTCCCTCATTTTGTTTTATGTTTCTTTTTGCTTAGAAGGGATTGGATTACAACTCAATCCCAATAAAGATCAAGACATTTTCTAATTTATTATTACGAGGCGAATTATTTATTGTTTTCAATGAAATTGCAAAGGGAATAAAAAATTGAAATTTATAGTTAACGTTTATAATATTCTATTAATCAAATGGTGGGAGAAAGAGAAGTGAAGAAAGATTATTAATTTTTTTTACCTATAATAATGTTAGATATATACTGTATACTATATATAAAGAGAAAGTATTGGCTTATGTCAAAATTCAATGTCGAAATTTGGATTGAGGCCCCGTGATTTAAAAAAGTGGGTTCCACAAAATGGTCTGTCTGTCTGTGAACAAAATTTCTCAAGAACGAAAAGAGTTAGGAGGTTGAAATTTCTATATATAATAATAGCGGTGTGTCCGTCTGTCCGTCTGTCACGCTCTTTTTGACCAACTTCTCGTTGGAATTTTGAAACGAAATTTTGCAGTTTTAAAGAGGACGTTATGGAGAGTCCAGGAAAAATACTCAGGTCCCGAAATTCCTATAACTTTTTGAGTTATTAATTCTAAAACATAAAGTTACAATTTCTCCCATAGAAAATGTAAAGAGAAATATTTAAGTATTCTTTGCAGTTGTGTATTCTTTGAATGTAAACAAATCCTCAAGCAGGCACTGGCGCATCTGGCAAGTGCTCTACTTTAAAGTGTACCGGGTGCCCCCGAGTTTGGCGTAGTAGGTAGCGTGCCTATCTCCTATACCAAACGTCGCGGGTTCGGACCCAGGCAGTCCGATGATTTTATTTAAGCCATTTGGATACCAGATGGCTTAAATAGAAATGCCTGAACCCCCAATATATATATTAATTACAACGGTTATCGTCTAAAGTCTTAAATGGCCCAAGTTGCCGAAAAAATTGTGTGAATATGTGTGAGTGTGAGTGTGAATGAGAAATAAGTGTACCGGGTATACAAAAATGTTCACAATTTGGCACTCTTTATTTTGAACTAGTTCAGTCATGAATTCACTATATTTAAAATTCAAAATTATTTTATTACTCACATAGACATACATGAAAGATGAATTTTTTACTCTTTAGTAAATTTTATTATTAATACATATTTTATCGAATAAAAAAAAAATAAATAAAGACTATTCAAACCTGATCATAAAATTGTGAATATTTAATAAAGTCACGCGATAGAGTTGCTTTTTTTTCTCACACGAAATATTTTAATCTTTATTAATATTTTATTTTAAAAATTCGTAGCCAGACACTCACTAACCTTTTGATTTCGAAACCGAAAGAGAGAGAGAGAGAGAGAGAGAGAGATGCCATTGCGTGGTGTGCGTGAGCTGCTTCTCAAAAAGTCCCCACCCCCCTCTTAAAAAAAAAAACAAAAAGACTTTTGATGTCTTTTCACGCCTCTTTATAAATTCACTCATTTGGATTATAAAACGTATCGGTTGATCCCTCTTCTTCCCTCGGGATGAGCAAACCGGCTTGGTCCATCCTCTACCTGGTAGTGAAGCTACCTGGTTCATTGACACCTGAACACCTGAAACCCTCGGCTAAACAAATACTTTGTTCATCAATTAACGCCATCCGGCTGCTTGTAATCTATAGGGATGATCAAATAGTCTTACAATGTTAAATAAATTATTTACTAAAAAAAAGATTTTTAAAAAAATGCTTTTATTTAAATTGAACTAAAAAGAGAGAAATAAGAAAGAAATAATTTAATTGTTCTTGTTAAAATTTTTTAATATTTATGACTTAAAATAAAAGCGTGGGGCGCGAGCCTCGAATCACTTCGAAGCGCCCCACGCTTTTATTTTAAGTCATAAATATTAAAAAATTTTAACAAGAACAATTAAATTATTTCTTTCTTATTTCTCTCTTTTTAGTTCAATTTAAATAAAAGCATTTTTTTAAAAATCTTTTTTTTATTTTATTTTTATTTTAAGCTTTTTAGTCTTTTAGTCTTATCAAAAATCATCAATATGATAAAGTACCACATTAGTTTGGCCTGTATTGATTTGGTTCAATTGAAAAATTATTCATTATGATAAAAAAATGACTCGTAAATATCAAAATTCAAAACTATAGTTAATAGGGCCTTATTTGCGTGAGGCTTCAAATAAAGTACCACATTAGTTTGGTCTATTTTGATCAAAACCACCATATAGTGGCGTCATCAAAAATGAGTCTTAAGTATTACATTTCACACCTCTAGCCAATCGGGAAGTCTTTTGAAATTACATTAATTCGCGAAGGGTTTCAAATAAAGTACCACATTAGTTTGGTCTATTTTGATCAAAACCACCATATAGTGGCGTCATCAAAAATGACTCTTAAGTATTACATTTCACACCTCTAGCCCATCGAGAAGTCTTTTGAAATTACATTAATTCGCGAAGGGTTTCAAATAAAGTACCACATTAGTTTGGTCTATTTTGATCAAAACCACCATATAGTGACGTCATCAAAAATGACTCTTAAGTATTACATTTCACACCTCTAGCCCATCGGGAAGTCTTTTGAAATTACATTAATTCGCGAAGGGTTTCAAATAAAGTACCACATTAGTTTGGTCTATTTTGATCAAAACCACCATATAGTGGCGTCATCAAAAATGACTCTTAAGTATTACATTTCACACCTCTAACCCATCGAGAAGTCTTTTGAAATTACATTAATTCGCGAAGGGTTTCAAATAAAGTACCACATTAGTTTGGTCTATTTTGATCAAAACCACCATATAGTGGCGTCATCAAAAATGACTCTTAAGTATTACATTTCACACCTCTAGCCCATCGAGAAGTCTTTTGAAATTACATTAATTCGCGAAGGGTTTCAAATAAAGTACCACATTAGTTTGGTCTATTTTGATCAAAACCACCATATAGTGGCGTCATCAAAAATGAGTCTTAAGTATTACATTTCACACCTCTAGCCCATCGGGAAGTCTTTTGAAATTACATTAATTCACGAAGGGTTTCAAATAAAGTACCACATTAGTTTGGTCTATTTTGATCAAAACCACCATATAGTGGCGTCATCAAAAATGAGTCTTAAGTATTACATTTCACACCTCTAGCCCATCGGGAAGTCTTTTGAAATTACATTAATTCACGAAGGGTTTCAAATAAAGTACCACATTAGTTTGGTCCATTTTGGTAAAACCAAACTCACAATTTGCGTCATCAAAAATGACTCTTAAATATCAAATTTCACACCTCTAGCTCATCGGGAAGTGTCCTTAACAAAGCCATAAAGTTGGTGACCTTGAAAGAGTAAGTTAAATAAAAGCATTTAATAAAAAAAGATTCTTCCTGGATGGTTGGTTGGTTCTCTTATTTAATTGGATATTTTGGTATTCAATGGTGTTTCGCACATCCTCATAAATTAACTGTTACTCGTTTGTAATGTGTATTCTATCGCTAAGGTAAATAGTTATCAAGCCGCCACAAAATGTCTGCATTCATAAAATGAAGACAATTTAAACACCTTATTATAGTATATATGAAATATACTTTCTGTTACATTAAAAAAACACTTTAATGAAGGACCTATATAAAACCAAATGGTAACATTTTTTTTTCGGCATCTGAGACTAGACTGGTAACAAATAGAATTTTAAGTAGTAATGGCTAAAAAGGAGGAAATAAGATAGGCAGCGTCTTTGGGACGTGTTGGTCAGGCAGATGGACATTAGTGAATTAAATGGACTCGGTTATGCATTAGTGTGTCAAGCGTCAAAAAAATTAAAAATTGAGTAAAGCACGGTATATTGTTTCAAATGTTATAATTAATAGTATTTTTTTTTATGAAATATGTCCTGAAAAGATTTATATTTAATGTTACTTGCACAATTGACAAAAAAAATTATATATAATCCAATGAAAACAAAAAACTTTAATGTTAATTTTCTCAAATCTCGGTAGCTGGCGCTTGACACACTAATGCGTAACAGGGTCCAAATATAAACTCGTCACAAATTAGAAAAATTTAGATTTTTCTTTCTCTTCAGTCATTAGTGTCAGAACTGATTCGTTGTGTTTACTTGGAGAAGTAACTTTCTTGGGAATAATGCAGAGGTGGGTTCCCGTTTCCCATTTTCTTCCTCACTAAGAAGCATCTCAATTAGAGTTGGATAATTTTTTGGCATGAGGTCGATTTAGAAATCGAGTTGTCTTCAACTCAGGATTATAAGCTAAACTGCTTTATGCCCGCAGCTAATCGCCTGATCAATTCAATTTCATTCAAATCTTTATGTTATTAATTTTTAATTTAAAAAAACCTAAATACAGGCACTAAATAAAAATCATCATAAAGCCATAGAAGGTATAATATTTAAAAATCCTTGATTTAAAAAAATTATTTGACTCCCTGAACGTTCATAAATAATATTAACCAAGGAAAATAGACAAGAAGAACATAAACCATGTCCAATTATTAGAACTAACCCTCCTATTATACCCCATCTTGGAATTTAAAAAATAATTATTTTTTTGAAATTAATGAAAAAATAAAATTTTAGTTTAGAAAACTGGGTGATGCATTAATTGAAGAATGGGCTTCTTTGTTCCAAAATTTCATATTACATTTGGAGATTTTTGTAATTTAACTTTTACTTCAAATAAAAATAAAAATCATAATAATCTATAAAGTTAGAGAATAAAATACTTTTATTTACAGACCTAATAGGACTAATATCCTAATATCTATTAATCCACAAATTGATTGTTTTGGTTGCCTACCTTCCATTAAAGAAAACTCGGATTAAAAAGAGATTTTCATTTGGGAAAGTAGTTAATTAAAACATTAACATTAATAAATAAATTAAATCTTCGGGAAGATAATAATAAATTACGTGTATAAAAGAAAAATGTTCCAGGGGAGGGAGGAGGATTAGACGAAGTCAACAACAACGACAAGGCTGAAGATTATAATAATAAAATTTGATAATTATTTTCATAAATCAAATAAATAATTAAACTTAAGATTTAATTAGTCATTTTGAATGGAATTCGCCTGCTCGTTCAGGCAGACATCCCGGGGATTATTATTGTATTAAGATTCTTAATTTGGAAAGATTTTTATGGCTTAAAACCAGAATTGGGAGGAAATGATGTTTTTTTGCATGTTACCTCGTTTATTTTTGGCATAAATCTTTGTGGCGATTAACGCTCCTCTGACAACTTAGGGAGGCGTATATACGAAAGACGGACGGGATCAAACAACGAGCAAAACACCCATTATAATTCTCACAAGGTACTGTACAGTACATGTATAGACATCAACGAGGCGCTTTTTTAAAATTATTTTTAATACGCATGTCAATGAACTCATGGGCCTGGATTTATTTATTGGTTGTTGGGGTCCTTCAAAGAAATTTTATGGTTGTTTATAAGCAGAGTATGAAATCCTATGCAAAGTGAATAAAAAGTATTTGTTTATTATTATTTCTATGTATCTTAACGCAGACTAAAAAATATTTTATTCATAATTATAATATAAAAACTAGGAAATTAATGTAGATGTAATAAAGATTTCTGGTTTCCCAATGATATTATTTCAATTTATTTATTGATGTGCTAGGGCCGACGTTTCGGTCACATATAGGACTATCCTCAGGGCAATCTTGTTCTCTCTGTCCAGAGCTATTGGATTTATTGTATAAACAATGTCTTTTTCCAATATAATCATTCGAGGATCAATATGTTGACAATGGCTTGGCCATGATGATGGTCCTATATGTGACCGAAACGTCGGCTTTAGCACATCAATAAATAATTAAATTGAAATATATTAGCTGCTCGCTCAATGGGAAACAAGAAACCTTTAGATCTTCAAAAGATATTATCAGCTATACATCTCCACTAAATATTAAATTTCTATGTTATAATTAGGGTCCGATCGAAACAAGATTTTCAGCCGAAACCGTAACCGAATATTCGGCCTCAACCTTAGTTTCGGCCGAAACCGTAACCGAAACCGAAACTTGTATTTTCTATAAAAATTTTTTTCATTTTATCTTTTTTTTTTGAATTCTTTTTCCCTTCGGTGAAAATCATTTTACCTTTTTTTAGGGAGACTAAATTTTTTTCTCCCTCAAGTGCAAATTATTTGACCTTTTTTTTTTTTTTTTTTTTTTGCATGCGAGTCTCATCCCATTTTTTCAGACTCTGGTTTCGGCCGGCCGAAAGGTTCGGCTACTTTTTGGCCGAAACCGGAACTACGGCCGAAACCATGATTTTTGGCCGAAACTGGCCGAAACCGTAACCGGAACCGAATATTCGGTCGGTTCCTAGTTATAATTGAAGAAAGAGGAATAATTTTTTTTTTATCAAAAACAAAACAAAATTTGAACAAAATATAGCCAACTTTCCAGAGAAGAAAAATTATTTCTCTTAAACGTCGATTTTTCGGATCGCTTATCCGGATGGATAAGATGCCAAATATTATATCTGGTGGCATGTATAATAGGGCATTTCTATATAAATAATACATCATTATTTAAAAGAAGGTATTAAAAGACCGAGGTTTATTTCATTTATTGTCTCAAGCCAGGAGCGACATTTCGATCAAATTTTGGCCATCTTCAGGACGAACTTTTGTTAACAATAAGATACTATTTGGGTCTACCAACATACAAAATCTACCCATGGGGAATTGTTAACATGGCGTAGCCCAGAAGATGGTTCTAAAAAAAACCAAAGCTTCAAAAAATAAATGAAATAAACTTTAATACCTTCTTCATCTACTATCAGCTATATACAATCTTCAAATAATATTATTTATTTATTAGAATTAGGACTTTTGCTGGACCATCAGGATGTAGAAGGAACCGGAGAATAAAACCAGCCGTTAATGGACGCCTCTCACATCAATTTAATTCGTAAATATTTCGACCGGCATCACGCCTGGTCATCATCAGTACAAAAAAAAATGATTTTTCGGAGGGCCCGTGTCAACCAATATGTTAAAAATAATTTCTAATTCAGAGAAGCGGGGGACTAATGTCAGCATGAGCGAAAAAAAAAAAACGTTCGCTCATGCTGACATTAGTCCGGTTCCTTCTACATTATTTATTTATTTGTTTAAGGTCTTTTTCGCCATCAAAGGCCATTTAGACCCCATCCTTATTTAAGTCAAATGATATGTAGGGAACATTCCAAATATAGAATTTACCCTGTATAAATTGTGGCCAAAGTTGTCCTAAAAAAGAAAAAAATCTGGTGTGACTGGCGCACAGCACACAACTTTCTCTTACCTTCGGTAATCGAAAGTTGTGTTCTGTGCTTGTCACACCAGATTTTTTGTGTCGACATATATTTAGTTCCCGCCAATATATTGGAATTTAAGATGTCAAATTCATAAACATGGGAAAATATTTATATTTTGTTACCATGGCAACCATTTCTCCTATCTTTCCTATGAAGCACAAGAGTAAAGTGTGCTTCAAACAATTTTGAGAGCAAAACGAGAATATACATTTGAAAAAGCATCTAAAAAATAATTGATTTTTGAATTTTAATCAAAATCGTTAGAGCGAATTTTGAGAAAATCGAAAAAAAGTGAAAAAGTACATCAGTAAAGTACTAGTACTCTTTGGCCGATTTTGATTAAAAGCTTATTTTTCCAGTCCCGGGGGGTGTTTAACTTATATATAAAATTTCAGCCTCATAGCTCAATTCCTTCATGCTTAAAAGTGAACATAGCACACACACACACACACACACACAGAGACAGACCATGTCGCGAAAACCACTTTTTTGGATTCAGGGGACCTCAAAACGTGAAGATCCATCAAAATCTCGACATCGAATTTTTGACATGAATCCAATACTTTCTCTCTATATATATATTACATATATACATAGGTAAGGGAAAGTAAAAATAAATGTGTTCATCTACTTTCCCTTAAAGTTGGCAAATACTGTATATATGTAATTGAATCCAATTGGCGATTTCCTTTATTTTATTAGTTCTAGTCATTGAGTGTAAGTGACATGCCATATTTATTTCAAGAGACAGACGATAACAACAAAAGGCAGAAGGTCGGCCCTTTGGGCCAAAAGGAGAGGAGAGGAGACAGAGTGATGGCAAGCAATGACTATACTTAAGTGGTCCTGGCGCCATTTAGAGACAAAGGGGCACAGAGAAAAACAAAAAAAATTGTCCCTTCTAAGGAAGGGGAGTGGGTGTTGGCTGATACCATCTCAGCAAATGCCCTGTAATTTATTTCTTGAAAATACGCAAAAATTTATGTTATTTAAAAAAGAGGAAAAAATAGTTTATAGGACAAAAAAGTGAAATAAATTGGGTATTTCAACTAAGGTGATTTCCAGAGATCTAGCGTATATTTCACATTTATGTTACGTGAATTTAATAAATGACATTTTAATTATGTTAAGGCAATATCCCTGATTAATCGGATAAGCCTTCTTTTTTTCCAAAAGGTCCCAACGTTGTGAGAGCAACATGAAATAATTTTTTTATGTAATTTCTTATTGGATTAATGTCAGCTGTTGTAACTATTAAAACGCTCTCAAAAATAATTTGTAACAGTTTCAAAATCTGTTCTCGTCCAATAAGAAATTACTAGGAACCGACCGAATATTCGGTTTCGGTTACGGTTTCGGCCAAAAATCCTGGTTTCGGCCGTGGTTTCGGTTCGGCCAAAAACTAGCCAAACCTTTCGGCCGGCCGAAACCTGAGTTTGAAAAGATGGGATGAGACTCGCACACACAAAAAAAAAGGTCAGGGGCGGAAAAAAATTTAGTCTCCCTAAAAAAAAGGGTAAAATGATTTTCACGTGAGGAGAGAAAAAAAATTTTCGGCAGTGTGGAAAAAAATTAAAAAAAAAAAAAAATCTGGTGTGACTGGCGCACAGCACACAACTTTCTCTTACCTTCGGTAATGGAAAGTTGTGTACTGTGCTTGTCACACCAGATTTTTTGTGTCGACATGTATTTAGTTCCCGGCAGTAGGGAATATTTGAATTCAGATGTCAAAATTATAAACATGGGAAAATATTTATATTTTGTAACCATGGCAACCATTTCTCCTATCTTTCCTATGAAGCACAAGAGTAAAGTGTGCTTCAAACAATTTTGAGAGCAAAACGCGAATATACATTTGAAAGAGCATCTAAAAAATAATTGATTTTTGAATTTTAATCAAAATCGTTAGAGCGAATTTTGAGAAAATCGAAAAAAACTGAAAAAGTACATCAGTAAAGTACTAGTATTCTTTGGCCGATTTTGATTAAAAGCTTATTTTTCCGGTCCCGGGAGGTATTTAACTTAAATATAAAATTTCAACCTCCTAGCTCAATTCCTTCATGCTTAAAATTGAACACACACACACCCACACACACACACACACACACCACAGACCATGTCGCGAAAACCACTTTTTTGGATTCAGGGGACCTCAAAACGTGAAGATCCATCAAAATCTCGACATCGAATTTTTGACATGAATGCAATACTTTCTCTCTATATATATATTACATATATACATAGGTAAGAGAAAGTAAAAATTTAATTATGATAGAAAAGCATGGGGTGGGGGTGGAGAGAGAAAAAGAGAACGGACTTCATTTGGTTAAAGAAAAACATGTTAATAATAGAGATTAATAAAGAATATTACTTAAATAAAAATGCCTGGACCCCAAAATGTATAATAATCATTAACGGATATCGTTTAAAGTCTTAAATGGCCTAAGTTGCCGAAAAGACTGTGTGAATGTGAGTGTGAATGAGAAAAAAGTGTGAATGTTTTTGAAAAAAAAATAAATAAATAAATAAAGAATAAGCTTATTTGTTTTTAAATTTTATCTATTAAAAAAAAATAATATTTTAGTTTATTAGAAGGGGGTGATTTACACCCTCTCACTCCTTGGGTGTCATACTTTATCAGAATGTTATAATTACAAATTGGATAATATTATGAGTTTATTAAAAAGAGAAAAAAAAATGAAAATATACTAAATATGTAATATTGCGATCATATCAAAAATTCGACGTCGAGGATATATACTCGTTTTGAGGGTCCCTAATTCCAAAAAAAAAAGTGGGTCCCTCAAAATGCTCAGTAGGGATGTTTGTTTGTTCAAATCTATTTCGACACAAAAAAAATCTGGCAAACAAATACAGAATCCAACTTTAAATTACCGAAAGTAAGAGAATGTTGTGTACTGTGCAATCACTCACACCAGATTACCTCTCCCCCTCACTGAAAAAACTCCTCTGGATCCGCCCTTGCTAAGGGGAGGGAGAGAGAACATACCCCAATTGATTGGAGGAAAGAATTTTATAAAAAACTAGCTGCGGTAGGGTTGCCTTCGGCAACCCTACCCCGCTAGCCCTGGCGGGCGGCGTCTCGGGATATGACTAAGAGTTGTCCAGATAAATGTATTTTAATTAATTATGAAAAAGAGTTTTTATTTTTTATTTTAAATATTTGATTAATATATTTTTCAATTATTTACACCCTAAGGAAGCGTAATTTTAAATTTTATTAAAAACGAATGAAAAATAAATTTCAGGGGGGTCAGGGGGGTGATTGAACTTTCTGATGTCTAAAATACCATTTTTCAATTATTTACACCCTAAGAAAGCGTCATTTTAAATTTTATTAAAATCGAATGAAAAATAAATTTCAGGGGGGGGCAGGGGGGTGATTGAACTTTCTGAGGTCTAAAATACCATTTTTCAATTATTTACACCCTAAGAAAGCAACATTTTAAATTTTATTAAAATCGAATGAAAAATAAATTTTAGGGGGGGTCAGGGGGGTGATTGAACTTTCTGATGTCTAAAATACCATTTTTCAATTATTTACACCCTAAGAAAGCGTCATTTTAAATTTTATTAAAATCGAATGAAAAATAAATTTTAGGGGGGTCAGGGGGGTGATTGAACTTTCTGGGGTCTAAAATACCATTTTTCAATTATTTACACCCTAAGAAAGCCACATTTTAAATTTTATTAAAATCGAATGAAAAATAAATTTCAGGGGGGGTCAGGGGGGTGATTGAACTTTCTGATGTCTAAAATACCATTTTTCAATTATTTACACCCTAAGAAAGCGTCATTTTAAATTTTATTAAAATCGAATGAAAAATAAATTTCAGGGGGGGTCAGGGGGGTGATTGAACTTTCTGATGTCTAAAATACCATTTTTCAATTATTTACACCCTAAGAAAGCGTCATTTTAAATTTTATTAAAATCGAATGAAAAATAAATTTCAGGGGGGGTCAGGGGGGTGTTTGAACTTTCTGATGTCTAAAATACCATTTTTCAATTATTTACACCCTAAGAAAGCGTCATTTTAAATTTTATTAAAATCGAATGAAAAATAAATTTTAGGGGGGGGTCAGGGGGGTGATTGAACTTTCTGATGTCTAAAATACCATTTTTCAATTATTTACACCCTAAGAAAGCGTCATTTTAAATTTTATTAAAATCGAATGAAAAATAAATTTCAGGGGGGGTCAGGGGGGTGATTGAACTTTCTGATGTCTAAAATACCATTTTTCAATTATTTACACCCTAAGAAAGCAACATTTTAAATTTTATTAAAATCGAATGAAAAATAAATTTTAGGGGGGGTCAGGGGGGTGATTGAACTTTCTGATGTCTAAAATACCATTTTTCAATTATTTACACCCTAAGAAAGCGTCATTTTAAATTTTATTAAAATCGAATGAAAAATAAATTTCAGGGGGGGGTCAGGGGGGTGATTGAACTTTCTGATGTCTAAAATACCATTTTTCAATTATTTACACCCTAAGAAAGCAACATTTTAAATTTTATTAAAATCGAATGAAAAATAAATTTTAGGGGGGGTCAGGGGGGTGATTGAACTTTCTGATGTCTAAAATACCATTTTTCAATTATTTACACCCTAAGAAAGCGTCATTTTAAATTTTATTAAAATCGAATGAAAAATAAATTTTAGGGGGGGTCAGGGGGGTGATTGAACTTTCTGGGGTCTAAAATACCATTTTTCAATTATTTACACCCTAAGAAAGCCACATTTTAAATTTTATTAAAATCGAATGAAAAATAAATTTCAGGGGGGGTCAGGGGGGTGATTGAACTTTCTGATGTCTAAAATACCATTTTTCAATTATTTACACCCTAAGAAAGCGTCATTTTAAATTTTATTAAAATCGAATGAAAAATAAATTTCAGGGGGGGTCAGGGGGGGTGATTGAACTTTCTGATGTCTAAAATACCATTTTTCAATTATTTACACCCTAAGAAAGCGTCATTTTAAATTTTATTAAAATCGAATGAAAAATAAATTTCAGGGGGGGTCAGGGGGGTGATTGAACTTTCTGATGTCTAAAATACCATTTTTCAATTATTTACACCCTAAGAAAGCGTCATTTTAAATTTTATTAAAATCGAATGAAAAATAAATTTCAGGGGGGGGTCAGGGGGGTGATTGAACTTTCTGATGTCTAAAATACCATTTTTCAATTATTTACACCCTAAGAAAGCGTCATTTTAAATTTTATTAAAATCGAATGAAAAATAAATTTCAGGGGGGTCAGGGGGGTGATTGAACTTTCTGATGTCTAAAATACCATTTTTCAATTATTTACACCCTAAGAAAGCGTCATTTTAAATTTTATTAAAATCGAATGAAAAATAAATTTCAGGGGGGGTCAGGGGGGTGATTGAACTTTCTGATGTCTAAAATACCATTTTTCAATTATTTACACCCTAAGAAAGCAACATTTTAAATTTTATTAAAATCGAATGAAAAATAAATTTCAGGGGGGTCAGGGGGGTGATTGAACTTTCTGATGTCTAAAATACCATTTTTCAATTATTTACACCCTAAGAAAGCGTCATTTTAAATTTTATTAAAATCGAATGAAAAATAAATTTCAGGGGGGGTCAGGGGGGTGATTGAACTTTCTGGGGTCTAAAATACCATTTTTCAATTATTTACACCCTAAGAAAGCGTCATTTTAAATTTTATTAAAATCGAATGAAAAATAAAAAAAATAAAATTTTAGGGGGGGGGGGGGGGGGGCGCAGAGCGGAAAAATCTTTTCAAATGTCGAATTGTTAGGGGGAGGAAGAGTTTTTATTTTTCATTTTAAAGATTTGATAAATATATTTTTCATAAAGCGAGTTAGATCCTGTTTTCCAATGCTTTGCTATGGGGTAATTGATAACCCCCCAAAAAGGGGGGGGTTCCCTACCCCTAATTCGATATAATGATAGCCTAAAACCACCCCCGGAAAATTCCCTACCCATTAAAAAAAACTCCATGAAAATCGGTCCAGTAGTTTCGGAGTCTATGCGTTACAAACAGACAGACAGACAGACAGACAGACAGACAGACAGACAGAGATTGTCTTTTATATAATAGTATAGATATAATTTTTATTTGAAATTTTATTTATAATAGTAATTTGGAGTATTAGTAGGGGTGGATTACACCCTCTCTCATCCCACTTTATCAACTACCTTAATAATTAGATGATCAAACCTGGAGTCTTGAATTTGGGGGGTGAACGAACGTCGTTTTTGCACAAATAACAAAGAAATAGGCGAAATTTATGAATTTAATTTTTCAATTTAAAAAAATATTTAATTACTAATTATAATAGAAGTTTTAGAGTTTTTGTTAAGAAAAGCATGGGGTGGGGGAGGAGAGAGAAAAAGAGAACGGACTTCATTTGATTAAAGAAAAATATGTTAATAATAGAGATTAATAAAGAATATTTGTTTTTAAATTTTATCTATTAAAAAAAATAATATTTTAGTTTATTAGAAGGGGGTGATTTACACCCTCTCACTCCTTGGGTGTCATACTTTATCAGAGTGTTATAATTACAAATTGGATATTATTATGAGTTTATTAAAAAGAGAGAAAAAAAAGTGGAAATATAAATAATTATAAAATGTTAGTTAATCCGTTATGCAAATGAGATAAGGAAATATTCAATACCTTAATGATAAGATGACCAAACGAGTGGATGAACGTCTTAATTGCACAAATAACACAACACAATATAAAAAAGAAACTGAACACACGCGAGAGACGAACGGAGTGACTCATGACACGACTCGAATTCAACTAGAGACAGGCAGCAGGCAGAGAGAAACAGCATTGCTCTCAGAGCACCCAAGAAAAATTATCAAATAAATTCTCTATTTATAAAAAAAAATACTTTTCATTTGAAAACAAACTAACGGGGATTTATTCTGTTTGGAATAAAATCGAAATCTCTTTATTAAATAACTATTAAAAGACTCACTTCTTTTACACACCCCTAAAAAACTCACCCTCTATAAAATAAAATACTTCTAAGCGTAATTTTTTGTATTTATTTATTTATTAGGGATCTATTCGAAGTGAAATAATTTTTAAAAGACTTATTTAATTAATCCACCCCTAAAACTCACCCTCTATAAAATAAAATACTACTAAGCGTAATTTTTTGTATTTATTTATTTATTAGGGATCTATTGGAAGTGAAATAATTTTTAAAAGACTTATTTAATTAATCCACCCCTAAAACTCACCCTCTATAAAATAAAATACTACTAAGCGTAATTTTTTGTATTTATTTATTTATTAGGGATCTATTCGAAGTGAAATAATTTTTAAACGACTTATTTTTACAAAAAAAAAACGAAATTTCCTGTGTTATTTAAATGGGAAATCGAAAATATCAATGAGCCACCTCTTAATATTAATATTATGAGCTCAGGTCTTACCAGAATTTTTTTTCATCATTTCGAATGAGATTTTCATAGTAACTAAGGAAAAAAAAATTTTTTTTGGCCCACCCTAATATATATAGCTAAATATTTTTCGAGATCTATATATTTGAATAAGATAATAGTATTCAAAATACCCCGATTCGGACTAAACAAGTCATAGATATATTTAAAAAGGATGTTTGGCCTCACCAATAAAAAACACTCACAGTCTCCTTAAAAATATCTAATATATTCATAAATAATTTTTATCGTATAGGCCTAAAATCTTATATAGTCTAAGTTGCCGAAAATACTGTGTGCTTCTGTGTCTGACAAAGAGTGTGAGTGTGGAATGGGAAAAAAGTGTGTTATTTAAAAAAAAAAACCTTAATAAAATAATTCTTAAAATTATTTTTTCATCAATTTCCGTTCAATTAAAATTGCAATAAATTGAAAAAATCTGATGTGAAAAGCACAGTACAGAACTTTCGATTACCGAAGGTAAGAGAAAGTTGTGTGCTGTGCTTGTCACACACACACACACACACACACACAGACCATGTCGCGAAAACCACTTTTTTGGATTCAGGGGACCTCAAAACGTGAAGATCCATCAAAATCTCGACATCGAATTTTTGACATGAAACCAATACTTTCTCTCTATATACGTATTAACATATATATAGAGGTAAGAGAAAGTAAAAACACCTAAATAAGAAATAACAGTCCAGGGAGAGTTTTGAGAAATAGCAATATTAATAAGTGGATACTTAGAGGAGGAGATAGTGCCTCAGAAGAAAACTTTAATCATGAGATATAAGAGAGTTGCCCAGGAAATGCGTCAGCCTGGAGACAATTAATAATTATTATTTTCAATAAAATTAATTAATAATTAGTATTTTAATAATATAATTTAAATAATAAGTATTTTTCTACTAATTGGCCTTTTGACATTATTAAATTAAATACATTGTAAGTAATTATTGATATAAAAAATTAAATTTACAAAATTGCGCATTAATTAAAATTTAATATTCGTGGATATATTCTAAATCTGTGGGTCCAGGGTAAAAAGAGGGAGGCATAGACCAGGAAGCAAGCCCCACTAGGCTTTGAACATTATAAAACCTTTAAAACGAAAATTAGAAAAACCTAAAAAAAAAAGTACACCAGTAAGGTACTAGTACTCGAGGGGCCAAATTTTATTTGTATAAAAGAAATAAGAAAATATTTAAAATTTGTAAGAAAAGATTAAAGGAAATTTCAAGAAAATTGGAAAATATTAAAAAAAGTACACCAGTAAAGTACTAGTACTCGAGGTTTCCTGAAGACGAGACCTAGCGCAATTTGTTTTCTATGCCGGAACTAGGATCTATTTAAAATTTGAAAGAAATCTTTGAAGGAATTTTCGAGAAAATTAGAAAAAAACTAAAAAAGTACATCAGTAAAGTACTAGTACTCGCATTTTCCCAAACATGAGACCTAGCAGAATTGCATATTTGGACCGCACATAGTATATATTTAAAATTTGAAAAAAATCGTTAGAGCCGTTTTCGAGAACTGATATGCATATATATAAACAAACAAACAAACGTACATTGCTCGTTTAATATAATAAGATAAGATAAGATAAGATAAGATTCTCGTTTTCCCCTCGAAATTGTTTGAAGCACACTTTACTCTTGTGCTTCATAGGAAAGTTAGGAGAAATGGTTGCCATGGTAACCGAATTTTTTTATTAGATTAAAAATCAATTGCCCCCGGGTGTGGCGTAGTAGGTAGCGTGCCTACCTCCTATGCCAAACGTCGCGGGTTCGGACCCAGGCAGTCCGATGATTTTATTTAAGCCATCTGGATACCAGATGGCTTAAATAGAAATGCCTGAACCCACAATAAATATTTTCAATACAACGGTTATCGTCAAAGTCTTTAATGGCCTAAGTTGCCGAAAAGACTGTGTGAATGTGTGTGTGAGTGTGAGTGTGAATGAGAAAAAAAGTGTGAATGTTAAAAAAAAAAAAAATCTGGTGTGACTGGGCACAGCACACAACTTTCTCTTACCTTCGGTAATCGAAAGTTGTGTACTGTGCTTGTCACACCAGATTTTTTGTGTCGACATGTATTTAGTTCCCGGCAGTAGGGAATATTTGAATTCAGATGTAAAATTTATAAGTATGGGAAAATATTTATATTTTGTAACCATGGCAACCATTTTTCCTATCTTTCCTATGAAGCACAAGAGTAAAGTGTGCTTCAAACAATTTTGAGGGCAAAACGAGAATATACATTTGAAAGAGCATCTAAAAAATAATTGATTTTTGAATTTTAATCAAAATCGTTAGAGCGAATTTTGAGAAAATCGAAAAAAACTGAAAAAGTACATCAGTAAAGTACTAGTACTCTTTGGCCGATTTTGATTAAAAGCTTATTTTTCGGTCCCGGGGGTGTTTAACTTATATATAAAATTTAAGCCTCATAGCTCAATTCCTTCATGCTTAAAATTGAACACACACCCACCCACACACACACCCACCCACCCCACACACACCCACCCACCCACAGACAGACCATGTCGCGAAAACCACTTTTTTGGATTCAGGGGACCTCAAAACGTGAAGATCCATCAAAATCTCGACATCGAATTTTTGACATGAATCCAATACTTTCTCTCTTATATATATTACATATATACATAGGTAAGAGAAAGTAAAAAAAAAAAAATCAATTATTATTTAAATTCTCATTTATTTTTATTTTATTTCTGTCTTTAATTGTTTCCGAGAAAACATATCTCTCTCTCTCTCACAAAATTATCTTCTCTCTTTTTACGCGTTTTAAACTTTCCATCTTATCCTCGCATTTGGCCAATGTTAATTTCCTATAGGGATTTGTATGTTAATTTCGATTCAAAAGGGGGTCCCCTATGGAACTTTTTAGGCATTTAAAATTTTTTTTTCCAATTCTTATGAAATTTTGTATTTATTTACGATTCTATATTGTGTATAAAATGTCCAAATATGAGATTAAAATTTTGAAAAATAACCATAGTTTATTTCAAGCAGTCAACATTTAAAATGCAAGTTTGAAACTAAGGTGTTATGGGAAACTAAAAATATCTCGACACAAAAAATCTGGTGTGACCAGCACGGTGCACAACTTCTCTTCCGAAGGGTAAGAGAAAGTTGTGTGCTGTGCGCCAGTCACACTAGATTTTTAAGTAAGAAAAAAGTTTTTTTTTTTTAATCTTGGGGGGGGGGGAATTACCCCTTTACCCACCCCCCTTGTATCCGCCCTGGCTAAGTCACAGATGCCGAAAGTTAAAAAAAATAAAAAGGAACATTTAAAAACTGGAATTTTAGATCCTCTTAATTGAAATAAATAATTACTAGCTGTCTAGTACTTCATGGTAATGACGCTAGTAGCATTTAGGAGCTTAATGAATATTTTAAACGCAGTTTTTTGAAGAAATTCCGCTGACAATGAGTCTTAATTTTTTTTATAAGCCTAGCCCATATCATTGTTATTCCCAAAAAAAATTACCTCTCCCTTGTCGTTAAAAATCCAATGACTAGGCCTAAAAAAAATTCAAATGAATATGTTAATAGTCTCTTTTTTCCAATCAGTAGACAACAACGGTTGCGTGTTATTTCACTCTTTCTCTTTTTTTATTCTTTTAAATAAAAAAAAAAAAAAAAAAAAAATTAGAGGGGAAGGCGAGGAAATTGCTAAGTTTCAATGATGTGATTGATTTATTTCGCAGGGTATTTTGTCTACACGAGGGGGTCTGCAGTGAAGGGTATATGTATATATGTTGTTTGGTCTAGGCTGGTGGTATAGGGTGATTCAGAAAGTGTAGCGCCTTGACGGCGCCAGACTACGACGTTTGTCTCCCCCACCACGTGTTCAAACACTCACAAGCACTCACACACACACACACGTAAAAGTATGTGAATCATACATCCATTGACTCATTCTATTTGGATATCCTATCTACTGTACCAACAAGAGGGGGAGCGACAAGTCGGATGGGAATTAGATGTGGCTATCCATCCAAAAAGAACAATGTCCACTCTCTCCCTTCATGTTAGAGAATCGGAAATAAGTAAAAATAAAAATCTGGTGTGACTGGGACCACAGCAGACAACGTTCTCTTAGCTTCGGTAATTAAAATTTGTATTGCTTGACATGGTATCGGTATAGAGTATATTTAGTTTCCAGTAGTACGATATATTAAAATTCACAAAACAGGAAAATATTTATATTTTATTAGCATTGCGTACGTATATTTCTCTTATCTTTCATATGAAGTAAAAGAGTGCTTGATACAATTATGAGGGCAAAATGAAAATATACATTTTAAAAAGCAGCTAAAAATAATTGATTTTTGAATTTTAATCAAAATTGTTGGAGCGAATTTTTTGAAAAAACTGAAAAAGTGAATCAATAAAGTACTAGTACTCTTTGGTCGATTTTGTTCTAAAGCTTCGTGTTAGGTCCTAGAAGAATACCCAACTTAAAAATAAAATTATAACCTAGTTCTTTCCGTTCTTGAGATATTTTGTTCATAATAAGAAACCGACCATTTTTCGAGACACTTTTTTTGAACTCAGTATGCCTAAAAACGTGTATTTCCATCAAACTCTCTTCATCGAATTTTTGACACGAATCCAATACTTTCTATCTATATATAGATCTATACCTAATTATAGATCTAGATAAGAGAAAGTAAAAAATAGACGAAATCATCTAAAGGAAGAGTTTAACAAGCACCCGGGATAAATATTAAATATTTCATTAAATACGTAGCCAATAATTACGCCAATCTAAATAAACTAAAATAAAATTGTAATAGAGGAAGGGGGCTTTGGGAGGTTCCAACCACCCAGAAGATCTGATAAAATGACATCAAAATGTTTTTTATAGAAATGTATCAAAAGTAGTTTAAAATATTATATTTATCTTCGAAGCTATTTAAATAGACGGAAATACAAAATCGAAGTATGTGGATAATGTTAATAAAATTATTCTAAACACCCAGTACCCATATATCCCAATATCCCTTTGTATTAATCTCAAAACGTTTAAGAATAAAACACTTCATTTGCGCTAGTAAATGTGATATGCTTTTAATGAAATGATCATTTTGTCATGTTTTTAATAATTAACTCTTTAAATTTGTCAAAGAAGTATATGTTAGAGAATATTGAATTTAAAAATGAATTAGAATTGTAAAAATTTCAAGAGGCACTCACCAAATGAAGGATTTGTGAAATTAAAACCGTTCAGCGAGCGTCCGGTCGACGTCTAACAGGAATGGCTTTCTCAGGATGAAGCCTAAAGGATTACCAGTTATGAAGCCGTCCTCAACCTGTTGAAACAAGAATAAAACCATGTAGAAATGTATATCTATATATATTCTTTTGTGTGAGAATGGCCTGTGTGTGTGAGTGAGAACAAATGGATAATTAAAATATAGAATATATTTTTTATTTATTTTTAATAGGGTCCGACCGAAACAAGATTTTCAGCCAAACCGAAGGTTTCAGTTTCGGTTTATTCGGCCTCAATCTTAGTTTCGGCCGAAACCGAAACTTGTATTTCTTATAAAAAATTCATATCACTTTATCTTTTTTTTTTTTTTGAAATTTTTTTCCCCTCCCGTGAAAATCATTTTACCTTTTTTTTAGGGAGACTAAAATTTTTTACTCCCTCAAGTGCAAATCATTTGACCTTTTTACTTTTACTTTCTCTTACCCTAGTATATGAAATATATAGAGAGAGAAAGTATTTTTGCATGCGAGTCTCATCCCATTTTTTTCAGACTCAGGTTTCGGCTACTTTTTGGCCGGAACCGAAACTACGGCCGAAACCAGGATTTTTGGCCGAAACCATAACCGAAACCGAATATTCGGTCGGTTACAAATTTTTAATGATTATAATAAATCCCAGCCAGATAAGGAGGTATATAGAAATGTGCTGATCCTTCTATAAACAAGAAAATAATTTCAATAATTTTCAAATACATTTTATTCATAATTTATATTTCTAATTTGTATAAATGTCACGTATTTTTAGCTGACGCCTACCTGAAGAGTTTAGAAATGAACGCTATTAGATTTTTTCTTATAACCAAAAAGTGTTTATAAGCTTATTAAAAAATTCCCTTTTTATTTATAATCACTTTATCCATTGATGAAATTACTTAATTATAAATTAGATGATTAGATCTTAAACAGTAGTATAGTCTGAGTTTTTTTAGTGAGACAGTCTGTTTTTATCAAAGAAAGGGATCACTACAATTTTGAGCTCTTTAAGACAGGAAATCATGTTTTTAATACGATGTCGTTCGTCTATCAGTTTATTCTGGTCAAGCTGTATGACGGTTTAAAGACATAAAACAAATTTGATTAACATATTTTAATTAAATTAAATTTTAAATGTAAGCGAGGTGAATAGCTGAATCAATATGTAGAAGGATGAATAAAAATCTGGTGTGACTGATCGCACAGCATACAACTTTCCCTTCCTTCGGTAATCGAAAGTTGTGTTCTGTGCTTGTCACACCAAATTTTTCGTTTCGACATATGTTTAGTTTCCGACAATAGGGTACATTCGAATTTCAAGATGTAAAATTTATATGTGAAAATATTAATATTTTATTACCATGGCAACCATTTCTCCTATCTTTCCTACGAAGTAAAAGAGTAAAGTGGTCTTCAGAAGATTTCAATGGCAAAATGAGAATATATATTTTAAAGAGCATCTAAAAAATAATTGATTTTAATCAAAATTGTTGGAGTGAATTTTGAGAAAATCGAAAAAACTGAAAAAGTGCATCAGTAAAGTACTACTTTAAGATCTATCACAATTAAATTCAGCACCCAGTCAAAGTAAATAAGTTTAATTTTAATTTTACTTTTTCTTATTGAAATATATAGAGAGAAAGTATTGGAATCATTTTAATTAATTTAATTTAAAAAAGTCAGTTATGTTTTATCTAAAAATTAAATAACATGCAAAAGGTTTTGAAAAAGCTAGGCTACTAGAAAAATTCTGCATAGACCCCTATGCTTATCTTGGAATAGTATTGAGACTAAAGCCCGGTAGTTAGGCAGCCCAAATGGCACACACACACACTAAAGATTTCTTGTCTTGAAATACCTTTTTCAAAGAAAACAATATAATAAATCCGACCGACTCTTTTTAACAAAAAAAAGAGGTTAAAAAGGGTATTTCTCACACAGAAAAGAAAGCTTTAGTGTGCGTGCGCCTTTTGGGCTGCCTAACTACCGGGCTTGATTCTTAATACTATTGCAATAGTTGGTATATAATCGCGATCTGGGAGTCTGTTAGTTGGAGCAACTTGCTCTTCGAATTCCAAAATGTAGTTTTAATAATCTATATATTCAAAAAGTATTTTCCAAAAATTATTTTTGTTTCGAAATTTCTATTGCTTTCTGCTCCCCCACCCCACTACCATGGTCGAGAAGCTAGGATTGTTGACAAATGTCAATAATGATAGATTAGAATTTAAAATTCGGATCCCAGGCAGTCTGATGAATTTATTTAAATTATTTGAAGGTCCAGGTAGCCGAAGCCCGCTGACGGAGGACGGCTAGTAAATTATTATCTCACAAAAAGACCAAAGCCTGTCCACTTTTATTCGAATTCTCAAATGCGGAGGAAATGTCAGCCTTAGCTCGGATAACATGTGGTTGTTTTTTCAAATTTTTAAATTAAATTAAAATTATCAATATTTATTATATATGGAGATACTTTATGAAAAGGACTGGTCCATGCAATAATTCTTAAATAAAAGTTTTATTTAATTATATATTTCAAGAAAACACACAATGTCCCCTCGTCCCTCTCTCTCTCTCTCTCTCAACTTCAGGCTAAAATAAATAAATAAATACCGCTAAGCATCGCTTCTATCTCTCTCCCTCTCTTCTTTGTTACAGCATCCAATCCATAAATCATTCGAATGTCACCGTTGACAGTTATGGAAGTTCTTTTTTTCCTTCCTATCTCTGTCTTTTGGAAAGGAATCAGGTTACGCTTTGATTCCATAAAACAACTTCATTATTGAGAACGGACTTGGGAGAATTTGAAAACAGAACCGTGCTTAATGGCCCTTAAAAACCGACTAATTATTCAATTATTTTTTTTTGGGAAAAAGATGAATTTTTTATCAAAGCAAAAAATTGGGCCTCTAATTTCCAGGAACCTTAAAAAAATTATCTTGCTCAGTCTATATGTAAACTTTCCCGACAGTAGGATAGGTAAAGTTAGTAAATAACAAATGTCTGTTTAAGAATGTGAATAGGCTTCAGCTTTTAAATCAAATAAATTACGACATCATTCAAAAAATCTGGTGTGGCTGGTCGCACAGCATATAACCGGTAATTAAAAGATATGCCATAATTTCTACTATCTATTTAAGCACAAGAGTATAGTGGTTTTCAAACAATTTAGAGAACAAAATGAGAATATATATTTTTTAAAAAGAAACTAAAAAATTAATTTTAATTAAAATTGTTAAAGCGAATTTTGAGAAAATGAAAAAAAAAAAAAAAAACTAGAATTGACCGATTTTATTTAAAAGGTGGACTGGTGGCCAAAATGGCATACAAATGCCGAATAAATAAATAAATAAATAAATAAATAAATAAATATTTAAAAGGCTATTGTTGGGCCTCAGGGAGTACCTAATTTAAATATAAAATTTCAACATCATAGCTCATTTTTTCCATGCTTTATTTTGCAAGCAGACAGACAGACTGATATACACACAGAGATTATTTAGCGAGACCCACTTTTTTGAACTCAAGGGTCTCTATATAAATAGTGAGAAAGTAGTGGATTCAAGTCAAAAATTAGATGTCGAGATTTTGATAGATATACACGTTTTGAGGTTCCCTGAATCCAAAAATGGGGTTTTCGCAACATGGTCTGTCTGAGTGTCGGTTTGTGAACAAAATATCTCAAGAACGAAAAGAGCTAGGAGGTTGAAATTTTATATTTAAGTTAGGCACCCCCATGGGACGTGACACGAAGCTTTTGAACAAAATCGACCAAAAAGTATTAGTACTTTACTGAAGTAATTTTTCAGTTTTTTATATTTTCTCAAAACTTGGCAGAACGATTTTGATTAAAATTCATAAATCAACTATTTTTTAGATTCTCTTTCGAATGTATATTCTCATTTTGCTCTCAAAATTGTTTGAAGACCACTTTACTTTTGCCTTTTATAGGAAAGTAGAATAATGGTAGACATGGTAACAAAATATAAATATTTTCCCATGCTTATAAATTTTCATTCATATCAAATTTTAAAACACTCATCTCAAATTTCTTTAAGCTCCGTCTTATCATTAATTGTTAAGAACTTAAAAATGCAAATCACACAAGCATTAGTTTTCCAAAGTCGTCGACAAAGCCATAAAAAGTTAAGATGACATCAACTTGCTTTGTTCTCTTAAGCGTTGATCATCATCAAGGTGTTCTTTTTTTTGTGAAATTTACTAGTATGTATGCAGAGTAAGAAGATAGTGGCGTGTGAATTGACCGCAGAAACCGACAGACGAACAGACAGACAGCTGCCGGTTGAGTGGCTCCGAGGCTGGCGCCAGGCTGCCCGCTTCCGTTTCCGACCCCATTTATGAGGAGACCCTCCCCTAGAGCGGGACCCACGATACTCCTCTCTCCTTCTCTTTCAATGTACAGTAAATATGTGTTTGTGCAAGTAACGGACCCACCCTTTGACGGAAACAACGGCGGCTCACCTGCCTCTCCCCCACTCTTTATAGTCTCTCTCTTATTCTATAATATTATATTACAAATCAGCTGCAAATAAAACTTCCTCTTTAAAACTGTTCTAATAGAAGCGTGCAAAAGATTTTCATAAGCTTTCACATTGAAAAGGTAATTTTAGTAGGTTAAAATTAATTTAGGATCCAACGATTCAGATCAAATTAATTGTTCCATCATCAGTTGAAGAATCAATATCGAGCACCTTGAGTTAAAAAAGGCACAAAGCATGTGTAATCAATGACGTCGTTTCACTGTTCTCAATGGCTTATTTTGTGATCAGGCCGATCCCGAAGTGACAGTTATTTTTGGTGAAACAAAAATTTGAGGACGCCATTTGCAGAAGTATTAATTTTAAAAAGTTTTCTAATTTTAATAATATAACCTGTCTTTTTGTGAATAAAAAAATTTAAAAAAATATAGGGATATAATAAAAATTTGATTGGAGACGCAAAGAGAATTAAACCAGTTCTGTTTGTGAGAATACATAACATGCCCCCGAGTTTGGCGTAGTAGGTAGCGTGCCTACCTCCTATGCCGAACGTCGCGGGTTCGGACCCAGCCAGTCCGATGGTTTTATTTAAGCCATTTGGATACCAGAAGGCTTAAATAGAAATGCCTGAACCCACAATAGATAATATATATTACAACGGTTATCGTCTAAAGTCTTAAATGGCCTGAGTTGCTGAAAAGACTGTGTGAATGTGTGTGTGAGCGTGAGTGTGAATGAGAAAAAAGTGTGAATGTTAAAAAAAAAAAAAAAAAATACATAACATGAAGATAGTGACAAAGCAATGGATGTGGTTTTGGATCCCGTCAAGCCCGATATCAAATCATTTGGATACAATGTGGCACTATATGTTTGGAATATATAATTTATATCGTAATATAGGCCTAAGCAATACCATAGTTAGAGAAGGGGTGTTTGAACAATCCGGCCAACACCCTTGAGTGAATAACTTTTATAGAATATAAAATATTTTTTGTAATTTCTAACCAAGTTTAAATTTTTTTTTTTCCCCTTTAAAACCTTTTCCCTCTCTATTTTTGATTTATTTTTGTGATTTCCTAGCTACGAGTGTGGACATAAGTATCTTTAAAATGGCCTAAGATGCCGAAAATATTTTCAAAAAATATATAAACAATGCGTAAAGTCAATTTAGTCGTCAGTGAGAAATTGTGATTAAGAAGAGTAAAACAAGTAACATGGTCATTCTATTAGGTTGCCTTAAAATGGACATTCCCCCTGCAATTCTTGAAACTATTATTGAATATATTGTTAAGATACTGATAGGTAAGATACTGTTAAGATTACTGATAAGAATATTTTTATTAAACGCCCTAAAAAATCATTTATTTTTTAATTTTTCGCGAAAACCAGGACTCAGGGGACCTCAAAACGTGTATATCGTATCCATCAAAATCTCGACATCGAATTTTGACATGAATCCAATACTTTCTCTCTCTAAATATATATGCATATTAACATATACATATAGGTAAGAGAAAGTAAAAAAATTAATAATGACAGAACAAATAGAGCTTGGTGATGTTAATAAAAATACGTCATATCGGCGAATAACCCTAAAATATATAGGCAAAAAATATTTTTCTTTGCGTCACCTGACTTCCTTAAAAGAACAGTACTGGTAGAAGTAGGTGTTTAATTTTTTTGTAACAAAATTAATTTTGTTTTGTTTGTTCTTGTCTATTTAATGCTAATGATCAAGAAGAGGAGGAACTCTGTTCTCCATTCTCCAATATATTAAAAATTTAATCTGATTTCATTCTTGAATAAATTTATTATATAGTTTTAAGTCAAGATAGACGATTTATGGCTTTATAAATTGTTTCACGTGATCTGAATAATAGAAAAACTTTTAATCAATAAATTGGAATAATTAAAAGATCCAGAACTCTATATATAAAAAAACCAACATGACACACCCACCATATTAAACAAAATAAATATAATTAATAAATAAGAAATAATGAATTAATTAATATATAATGTTTACAGTCATGGTAGTTAATATAAACGAAAGAAAAGGAAGAATTGAGCAAATAAAACTTGCGTATTACTCTATAAATATAATAATTATGTTAATACACCGGGAGCCGTTGCATTTTGCTTTCCCCGCCTATTATAATTATAATTAATTATTAAGAGGAAGTATTTTATCGTGAAAAAATTCAACCCGAAGCTGAGAAATTGTTTGAAGACCACTTTATTCTTGTACTTCATAGGAAAGATAAGAGAAATGGTTGTCATGGCTGAAAGTTGAGTGCTGTGCAATCAATCAAACATTATTAAATTTGTCTAAATTTTTTGGAACGAAGTTCTTTAAGGCGGCTTAAGCAGAGTGAAATGGGAGAAAATGCGACGTAACAAAAATGCGTTCCTAACAAAAATGCGTTCCCAGCGCCCGAGCGACGACGGAGAAAGGCGAGATTAGCCGAAGGCTTGACGAGGCCACGCCCATCTTCTTCTCTTTATTTCCTTCTATCTACCGTAGGCGGCGAGCAAGAGGTTCCAGCAGGCGCAGCCCCTGGCTAGACGGAAAGCCCGCCGAAAGCGGGCTTTCCTTCTATTTAAATAATATTCATATATTAAATTATATTCTGAGTTGAAGAAAAGGCGTGAGGAAATTCGTTCCTGCCGGGGATCCCACACGTTTGCTTTTTTTGCAAATAATGTGTTCATTTTTGTCATTTTTCTCGAATCCTTTTTTAAAGAGGTTGATTAATATGAGTCTGATATGCCTTCATTTCAAAATTTTAACAATTTTATTCTCTGTTCGATCAACTCCTGTACTCGGTCGCCTCCAGTAATATTTACTGGTGTCTTTAATATTAGATTCATTAAAAAGGCAGATCAATTCATTACGGAATACTCAAGGCAGAAAAATACTCAATATATTTTTGCATTGTATTATAGATCTAATATATCTAAAATAAAAAGCTATGCACTAAATACTTTCAAATTAGACTCGCGATAGTCTTCTTGAGATAACATTTTGTTATTTAAAAAAAAAACTGCTAAATTATGTTATTAAAATTTTTTTTTATCAAAAATTCGATTTCAATTGGTCATCAATTCTTTTTTTTTTTGTTATAAATAATGGTATACAGATCGAAGCAAGTGATTGTCAATAAATCGCTTCATCAGTGCGAGAGTAAGAGAGAGAGAGAGAGAGAGAGAGAGAGAGAATAGGGAAGAGGGGGAGGGGAGGGGGGAGAAATCTATTTGCTTGGCTTAAGTATTATAAATTGGGACGTTGTCAGTTAATAACTGCCGTAAATCAAAGCTCCAAAAAACCAAAAGAGATAGAGAGGAGGAGAGATGAGATTCTCGAACGCTGTAACCTTTTATCTTAGTCAACATTCCAGCATCTATCTCTCTCTCTTTCACTCCTATCTATTCTCGATCTGATCACAAATCATTAGATATTAAAATTTATTAACATCTTCGAATCTAATATAAAGATCATTAATAAACTTGGACTCGCGATTCTAATTAAAATTCTCTTTCTCTATAGCCAAAGACGATTTCTAATAATTTACTTTGGTAAAGAAAAAAAAAATGATGTAGCCATCAAAGGACTTCATAAAAAATATCTTATTATGAAGACGGAAGTAGGTAATGAAATGTTTTTCTGATTATAAGAGAGTCTATAAAATTTTGATATTTATTAGATGGACTTCTGAGGAGGAGTGAAGAGAGGGAGGAAGCACGGCCCCGCCCACTCAAAGATACTTTTTCTCATGAGAGATTTCAGTAATTAATAATATACTAGCCGAGCCGCCAGGCTTAGGCGGGCTTCGTCCCCCTCCAACTGAGACCTCTTTCCTAACTTGATCATTTTTAGCATTTCGTTTCAAAATTCCTACAAGATATCTAGAAAGGTAGTCAGACGAAGAGGTATTAAAGTATTATAGGCCTTATTTATTTTATTTTTTTAGTCTTTTTTCATCTGAGACCATTTCGAGTCAAATGATACTCACTTTTAAGCATGAAGAAATTGAGCTATATATAAGTTAAACAACCCCGGGACCGGGAAAATAAGGTTTTAATCAAAATCGGCCAAAGAGTACTATATAGTACTTTACTGATGTACTTTTTCAGTTTTTTTTTTTTCGATTTTCTCAAAATTCGCTCTAACGATTTTGATTAAAATTAAAAAATCAAATATTTTTTAGATGCTCGTTCAAATGTATATTCTCGTTTTGCCCTCAAAATTGTTTGAAGCACACTTTACTCTTGTGCTTCATAGGAAAGATAGGAGAAATGGTTGCCATGTAAACAAAATATAAATATTTTCCCATGTTTATAAATTTGACATCTTAAATTCTAATATATTGGCGAGCCCTCGGGGCATGGCGTAGAGGTTAGCGTGCTAACCTCGTATACCAAACGTCGCGGGTTCGGACCCCAGGCAGTCCGAGGATTTTATTTAAGCCATTTGGATACCAAATGGCTTAAATAAGAATGCCTGGACCAACAATATATATATTAATTACAACGGTTATCGTCAGTCTTATATGGCCTAAGTTGCCGAAAAGACTGTGTGAATGTGAGTGTGAATGAAAAAAAAAAAATATAGATTCTATATATTGGCGGAAACTCAAAAAATCTGATGTGACAAGCACAGCACACAACTTTCTCTTACCTTCGGTAATCGAAAGTTGTGTTCTGTGCTTTCACACCAGATTTTTATAATTTTCATTTGATAGAGCAATTGTAACTTCAACAATTAATAACTTAAAAAGTTACGGGAATTTTATCAATATTTGTAAAATAAATAATCTTTTCCTAATAGGATTGAAGGAGAAAAGCTAAGGTAAATTATTATTCGACACCTTTGGTATCCAAATGATTTAAATAAATTCATCAGGCTGCCTGAGATCCGAACACGCACTCCGCTTTCCAGTCATGCCTATTCCCTGATGCTTATTTTTGGGGTTCACTGTACAATGTTGGTAGAAATAGGAAAAAATCTTGGAAAATTCATTCACAAGTCATAGAGGAGAAGGGTTTTGTGAAATAAATTGTAAATAGTGCATCTCCTAGACAGAGGCTGGAGACTCCCGGGAGACATATGGATACACGACCCACTAGCAAAAAATATTCTATTGCAATATTAAATAAATTGGCTCACTCAATAAGGTTTCTTGCTTTTCAGTCAAAAAGGAACTTATTTTTCGGATGTTTGTTTTATTTATATAAAAAATATTTTAATTACTTATTGATAGGTTAAAAAGATTAAGATATTGACATTAAATTTTGACTATACTTAAATATATATTTTCTAGTAATAAAATTTTTATCTTTATGAATAAATTCCTTTTGCCATTTTAATTTTAAACCTTCAATAAATTAAAAACGTTTTTAAGTAAGAATATAGTCAGAATTTCAATGTCCTTGTGGATTAAAATAATACATAAAACATAAATCGCGATGTTTAATTTTATTCTCTGAGAAATTTTTATTTTAATTCATTAGTGGCAGTTTTATATGGAATCTCTTATGCCTAGGCAATATTAAAGTTGAATATATGCAAGCCACGTTTTCGCATTAATGGATGCATTTTGGTCAAATAAGAGAACCGGTTTATGAAAAATCCTTATAGGTCTATTTGGAAATTTATTTTATTTTCATAACCCAACACAAAAGTTCAACGATAAAATTATTTTAATTTTGCGCGAGAGAGATTTTAATGCGTTTATTATCCCCAGAGACTTTAATGCTCTTATTAATAATACTTGAGACTTTAATGCCTTGTTTTTAACCAAGTGAATATTTTCACTTTTGAGAGATGATATATCTGGCTAATTGCTGGAGAATTCGTGTCTGTTTAGAGATGGAATTCGACCTGTTGAGAAGCGCTCTTGGGACAATTAAGGAAACCGGCTCGATACCTCCTGACAGGTTTATTTTATGAGCTTGGCGAAAAATCGAATTGAGAAAAAAAAGGAGACCTGCACATTAATTACTTATATATAACTTATTTGTTTTTAAATTAAATTGAATTATAATATCTTTATTAATTCATTCTTCCGCCAATTACAAGATCAATTA